>PVLC010029440.1:0-20141 GCA_004027655.1 Graphiurus murinus
GCCTCAGCTACCTAGTGAGGCACTCCGCAACTTAGTGAGACTCGGTTTCAAAATAAAGAATAAAAAATAAGGCTGAGGGTATAGCTCGGAGGTAGAATGCCTCTGAGTTCAATCCCCAGTACCGCAAAAAAAAAAAAAAAAAAAATTTATGCATATAATAATATTTATTTATTTATTTTCCATGGTACTGGGGATTGAACCTAGGAGCATTCTACCTCTGGGTTTCACCTGCAGCCCTATTTTAGTTTTTATTTTGAAATGAGATATCACTGAGTTGCAGAGGGAGGGCCTTATTAAGTTGCTGAGGCTGGCTGTGAACCTGGGATTCTCCAGTCTCAGCCTCCAAACACTAGGATTACAGGCATGCGCCACCACCCCTGGTTTTATTTATTTATTTATTTGTGTATTTATTTTGTGTTACTGGGGATTGAACATACATTTCTAGGTCCCTCTCCCCCCCCCCTTTTTTTTTCAGAACTGGGGATGGAACCCAGGGGCATTCTACCTCCGAGCTACACCCCCAATCCTATTTTTTATTCTTTATTTTGAAACAGGGTCTCACTAGGTTGTGGAGAGCCTCACTAAGTAGCTGAGGCTGGCTGTGAACCCAGATCCTCCTGTCTCAGCCTCCCAAGTACTGGGATGACAAGCGTGTGCCACCACGCCCAGCTTAGATCCCCCTTTTTGTGGAATGAGAGTCTGAATCCAAGGGTATTCTACCAAAGAGCTACACTCCCAGACCTATTTTATTATTTTGAAACAGAATCTTCCTAAATTATTGCATGCTCACCTTAAACCTGTGGTCCTCCTATCTCAGCCTCCCAAATACTGGGATTACAGGTGTGTGCCACTGCACCTGGCTACCTTTTTTAAATTTTTTATTCTAAGACAAGATTTAGCTAAATTGCCTAGACTGGTCTCTAACTTGTAATCCTGCCTCAGCCTCCTGAGTAGCTAGGATTACAGGCATGAGCCATCTTACCTGGCATAATAAATGTGTGTGTGTGTGTGTGTGTGTGTGTGTTTGGTACTTGGTATTGAACCCAGGGGAATTCTACCTCTGAGCCACATCCCCACATCCTCAGCCCTATTTCTATTTTTTAGTTTGAAACAGAGTCTCGCTAGGTTGCTGAGAGTCTTACTATGTGGTTGAGGCTGTCCTTGAAACTGTGATCCTCCTGTCTAAGCCTTGCAAGTATTGGGATTACATGTGTGTGCCACCATACCTGGCTTTAAAAAACTTTTATTTTTTTTTTGGGGGGGGGACTGGGGATTGAACCCAGAGGCATTCTACCTCCAAGCTACACCCCCAGTCCTATTTTTTTATTCTTTATTTTGAAATAGGGTCTCACTAAGTTGCAGAGGGCTTCAATAAGTAGCTGAGGCTGGCCGCAAACCTGGATCCTCTGGTCTCAGCCTCTCAAGTACTGGGATTACAAGCGTGTGCCACCATGCCTGGCTTTTAAAAAACATTTGAATACTTGTATAAGCAACAGTGAGGCGGGTTAGCAGGAGCTCCCTGAAGCTCTGGAGAGCTCTCCCAGGTCTGTGTGGACCTGGCTGCTGTCTCCAGCCTGGGGGAAGGTGGCATGAGGAAACTAAGATGTAGTCTGTGCTCAGGGCTATTGCCAGTTCTCAGGCTCAAAGATGGCCTTCCTGAGGGAAGTGAGTCATGAATGTGGGGGGTCCCCAATCATGTCCTGGACTTGAACTCAGGGTAAGGGGACACAGCAACCAGTAGCAGCCGCAGCACAGATTTTTTTGAGCTATATTTTCCACAGGAGTGAGGAACAGGGTTGGCATAAAGAGGGTGGCCTCTATGTCTGCCTGTGGAGCAATGTCCCAGGATTGGTCTGCAGGGAGAGGGTCCCTCTCTGTGAGGCCGTTGAGTAATGTCCCACTCTCACCTGTACAGAAACACACGGAGGAGATCACCAAGATGAGGAGCGACTTTGAGAGACAAGTTCGAGGTCAGTTTCTCACGTGCATGTTGTGTAGGATGTTGTCTGAGCTCCTCCATCAGAAAGTAATTTACCTCCAGAGCTTGTTAATTCAGGACATACAAGCCAGATTAAAACAGCCCACGTGTGGAGAGAAAGAGCGATAATGTGGACCTCCTGTAAGCCAATGGACCCACTCAGAATCCCAGAACATCCTATTCCCACGCAAGTTTGGGGGATTGCAGTTACCACACACTTCCCCACTCCTGTCTAAAATTGGTAGTTAGCAGCAGGCAGGAGTTATTCAGGCTCGTGGGCAGTGTTCTTAGAATAGTCTCCATGGCTCCTGGCCTGAGAAGACTACAGTTTCAGAAGTCTATGTGGTTTACGAACCATGCCCTGTATCCCGTCTGTGGCTGGATGGCCACACAGACCATGGTTAGTGCCCACTGGGGTCAGCTGGCAGTGAGTGCCGGGGGCTGCAGTGCGAGCATCGATTGGCTATGCCTGTCACTGGCAGAGAAAGGCCAGCAGTGACCCGTGAGCATCGTCAGGGAAAACTCAGCTAAGCCCATCCTGTTGTTTGGCAGAGCTCGTTTGTGCAGCCTTTGTTCTGGCCATGATGGGAGTTCTTGGGCCCTATTTGAGGTTCCAGCTATTTTAGTCACAGGGCACCTCTTCTTCTCTGCTTAGCTGCTGTGTGTGCTGCTGCCTTTCAGAAATTGAGGCCAAGTACGATAAGAAGATGAAGATGCTGAGGGATGAACTTGATCTGCGAAGGAAGACTGAGATCCACGAAGTGGAGGAGAGGAAGAACGGGCAGATCAATACGCTGATGCAGCGTCACGAGGAGGCCTTCACCGACATCAAGAACTACTACAACGACATCACGCTCAACAACCTGGCCCTCATCAACTCCCTCAAGGTGGTGACCTGAGGTGGGCTGGGGGATGATGCACTCTGCCTCTCCTAAAATGGGGTCCAGCTCTCAATCCCCCAGATCCAATACCCTCTCTATAAAAGTACTGGACAGCTGGGCGTGGTGGTGCACGCTTGTAATCCTACTACTTGGGAGGCTGAGACCGGAGGATCCGGGTTCGTGGCCAGCCTCAGCTACTTAGTGAGGCTCTCTGCAACTTAGTGAGACCCTGTTTCAAAATAAAGAATAAAAAATAGGGTTGGGGCTGTAGCTCGGAGGTAAAATGCCCCCGAGTTCAATCCCCAGTACCACAAAAAAATAAGTTAATAAAAGTATTGGACAGCCAGATGTAGTGGTGTATGACTGTAATCCCACTACTTGGGAAGCTGAGACAAGATCACAGGTTCAAGGTCAGCCTCAGCTAGTGAGGCCCTCAGCAATTTAGCAAGACCCTGTTTCCGAATTAAAAAAAAAAAAAAAAATAGGCCTGGGGGTGTAGCTCAACTCAGAGGTAGAATGCCCCTGGGTTCAATCCCCAGTATCCCCCCAAAAAAGTATTAGACAATGGCCCTTTGGTACCCTTAGTTGTAATTCATGAGTAATGTAACTTATTTACACCCATCATTTAAAACAATTAGACAGCTGGGCGTGGTGGCGCACGCTTATAATCCCAGCATTCAGGAGGCTGAGACCGGAGGATCCGGGTTCCCAGCCAGCCTCAGCTACCTAGTGAGGCATTCCGCAACTTAGACCCTGTTTCAAAATAAAGAATAAAAAATAGGGCTGGGGTCTAGCTCGGAGGTAGAATGCCCTTGAGTTCAATCCCCAGTACTAAAAAAAAAAAAAAAAAAAAAAAAAAAAAAAAAAAAAAAAAAAAAAAAAAAAAAAACCAAAAAAACAAAATAAAGCAATTGGACGTTTCCTTCGCTGTAGCGTAGTGGGGGAGTAATGACATAAACCAAATCTGACGTGTGTTCGTGCACAGCTGCAGCGGGCACCGCCCTGGGGCCACGGTGTGGCTGGAGGGGAGTATCATCGCCCCTTAGACGAAGAAAGTGCAGTCTTTCAGTTTAAATGGAAGCTACATTCCTAGAAAATTTAGAATAAAGTAAGATTGCAAACACTGTTTATGCATAAAACAAGTATGTATATACATAAAACAAGTATTTATTTTTTTGTGGTACTGGGGATTGAACTCGGGAGCATTCTACCTCTGAGCTATACCCCCCAGCCCTATTTTTTTATTCTTTCTTTCTTTATTTTTTTTGGGGGTACTGGGGATTGAACTCTGGGGCTTTCTACCTCCAAGCTATACCCCCAGCCCTATTTTTTATTCTTTATTTTGAAACAGAGTCTCACTAAGTTTCGGAGGGCCTCACTAGGTAGCTGAGGCTGGCCGTGAACCCGGATCCTCCGGTCTCAGCCTCCCAAGTAGTAGGATTACAAGCGTGCGCCACCACACCCGGCTAAAACAAGTATGTTTTTACATAAAACAAGTGGCAGAACCTGTGTGCTCAGAGGTGCACCCAGCCTATCCCCGAATGCTGAGCCCCTCCGGCACCTGCTCCTGTGCCCACAGGAGCAAATGGAGGACATGAGGAAGAAGGAAGAGCACCTGGAGAGGGAGATGGCGGAGGTGTCCCTGCAGAACAAGCGCCTGGCGGAACCTCTCCAGAAGGCCCGGGAGGAGATGTGCGAGATGCAGAAGAAACTTGGGAACTACGAAAGGGACAAGCAGATCCTGGTTGTGAGTTTCCTGCTGAACTCCTCCTCCTTGGCTCATGCTCTCTTAGGCACATCTGGGCCCAGAAGGTACATCTGGGGATGTCTCCTGAAATCCGAGCCAGGCTTAGCCCTTGGGGCCGGGAAGAGAGAGCTGGGGAGCCTGGACTCTCCCCTTCCTTTGATTGTTTTGGGGCTGGAAAGTGGGAGGGTGCTGTGGAGATGAGGCCCTAGTGTTCCACCGGTCTGGGCGGGGCCCAGCTGCTGGAGTCTTCAGACCAGTTGTTCCTGGTGATTATTTCTGGCCTTGCCATCTCCCAGGAGCCTGCTACTTGGTGCCGGTGAATCCTAATGCTTTCTGTTCCCCACTTGCTCTTCCCTCCCTAGTGCACAAAAGCACGTTTGAAGGTTACTGAGAAAGAGCTTAGAGATCTGCAATGGGAGCACGAAGTGTTGGAGCAGCGGTTTGTCAAGGTGAGCCAGGCCAGGCTATGGCTGGTCTCTGTGCTTGGAAGCTGGAGATCTTGCCTGGCCCTCGGTCCACACAGCTTTTATGAGTCAAATACATGTGACGTTGCTGGCATGGTGGTGCCTGCATGTAATTCCAGCTACTTGGGAAGCAGAGGCTCCTAGGAGGATCACAAGTTTGAGGCCAGTTTAGAAACTTAGCAAGACCCTGTCTAAAAATAAAAAATGAAAAGGGCTGGGAATGTGGCACAGTGTTAGAGGGCCTCAGGGTTCTATCCTTAGCACCCAAAAAAGAAAAGAAAAAAATCCTGTGGCAAATTCTGTAGAGGGCATGCAATCTTAGAGGGAGTGGCTCCTCTGTCCAAAAATTCCCCATTCATGCCATAATAGGAACTTGCTTTTTTTTTTTTTTTTTTTTTTTTTTAAGATACCAGGGGCATTCTACCTCTGAGCCATACCCCCAGCCCCTATTTTTTATTCTTTATTTTGAAACAGGGTCTCACTAAGTTGCGTAGTGCCTCACTAGGTAGCTGAGGCTGGCTGGGAACCCGGATCCTCCGGTCTCAGCCTCCCGAATGCTGGGATTACAAGTGTGCGCCACCACGCCCGGCTGGCATTCTACTTCTGAGCTACACCCCCGACCCTATTTTTATTTTTATTTTTTTGCGATACTGGGGCTTGAACTCAGGGTCATTCTACCTCCGAGCTATACCCCCAGCCCTATTTTTTATTCTTTATTTTGAAACAGGGTCTCACTAAGTTGCGGAGTGCCTCACTAGGTAGCTGAGGCTGGCTGTGAACCCGGATCCTCCGGTCTCAGCCTCCCGAATGCTGGGATTACAAGCGTGCGCCACCACGCCCGGCTAACAACTTGCATTTTAATGTCAGAGTCTATCCAGGTTGCACACAGAAAGGAGCCTCACCTTTTTTTTTTTTTTTTTTTTGGTACTAGGGATTGAACCAGAGGACAGTGTACCTCTGAGTTACACTTGTAGCCCCCCTCTCCCCTTCTTTTTTTTTTTTTTTCAGTACAGGGAATGGAACCCAGGGGCATTCTACCTCCAACCTACATCCCCAGTCCTATTTTTTATTCTTTATTTTGAAACAGGGTCTCACTAAGTTGCAGAGGGCCTCACTAAGTAGCTGAGGCTGGCCCTGTACCTTTGGTCTGTTTGTCTCAGCCTCCCAAGTGTTGGGATTACAAATGTGTGCCAACATTCCCAGCTTGGCTACTCTTTTAAATTCATCTCTGTGCATCTGTGTGATCTCTCTTAGGAAGATCAGATCCTCACAGTAGAAGTGCTGGGTAGAGGGCTCTGTGCTGAATTCTGATGAGTCTGCCCAGGAGAGCTGTTCTGGGTTACACTTTGGACAGCAGTGCCTGAGGGGCTCCTTCCTGCCTCTCTGTATTTGATGAATTCAAGCCTTTGCAGATGTGATTGGGTGGAAAAGTTCTTATTTAATATATATTTCTGAGATTCCCTGTGAGTGGTGACATGCTGGATCCTCTGCTGTCCCCTGCAGATTCCTTCTGCAGGCTTGAAGGTGGGGCCAAGGCCAACCGTGTACCATAGGGCCCTTTGTGGGACATATGGCCGAGCATTTCACATGTGAGCTATAGTCGCTAGAATACTCCTGAATACAGACTAATAATGGGATTGACTTCATCTCTCCCAGAGCAGGCGCCACAGGCACATCCCATCCACGTGTTGGATCTACAAAGGCACTGAGGGTCTCACAGCACTCGGGTCACTGGGCTCCGCCAGGCCAGCCACAAACCCACACTGACAGCCCGAGGGCAGGGCCCCGAGCGGTTGCCAGTGAGAACCTGGGTCCTGCATCAGCCAGGGCTCCCTTCTTTCTCCCTGTGGGTTTTGAAGCTGGAATTTGTGGGAAGAGAGCAGAGACATGTCTGGGTTGCAGCCTGTTCTCTGGCCCGTCTCCTTCCTCTTGAATGTGGCTTTGATACCTCCCAGTGTCTCCTCTTAGAGAACCAAGAGCTTGGATTTGTCAGCAAAATCTGGAGACCGGAGGTGTTGACAGTCTACAAGTCTGTTGCCAGGAACTAGGGTAGAGGCAAAACCACTGACTCTTGATACATGTGGCCGTGGGCGGGGCTCTAGGGGACACAGCTGAAGTGTGAGAAGCTGTAGTGTTGTGGCATGATCTTGTTTCCTTCCTAACAGTAGTGTTTTTACATGTGTAGAGAACATTCTGGAAAGAGTCATGCCAAACGATCACATGGAGGCCTCTGGGAATTGGGGTTAAATGTGTGTTTACTTTTTACTATAAAGTCTTCATTTTTTATTATTTTTTAATTTTATTTATTTATTTATTATTTTTTTTGCAGTACTGGGGATTGAACTCAGGGGCATTCTACCTCCGAGCTACACCCCCAGCCCTACTTTTTATTCTTTATTTTAAGCCGGGTCTCACTAAGTTGCGGAGTGCCTCACTAGGTAGCTGAGGTTGGCCGCGAACCTGGATCCTCCGGTCTCAGCCTCCCGAATGCTGGGATTACAAGCGTGCGCCACCACGCCCGGCTTATTTTTTTATTTTTATTTTTATTTTTTGTGGTACTGGGGATTGAACTCAGGGGTATTCTACTTCCGAGCTACACCTCCAGTCCTATTTTTTATTCTTTAGTCTGAAACAGGGTCTCACTAAGTTGCAGAGGGCCTCACTAAGTAGCTAAGCCTAGCTGCGAACCCGGATCCTCCAGTCTCAGCCTCCCAAGCCTGCGCCACCACACCCCGCTAAGTATTTTTTAAAGTGTGCATTAAGAAACAGAAGGGTAGGAGATGAAAAGGGATAGCATTACTGGCTGGCAGGCTGCTGCTGCAAGGCTTGCTCTAGCCCTGCCCTGTGGGGTGTGTCGGCGGCATGCCCACGAGGCACGTGGCAGTGTGATGCCCTGGCTCTCACACGGAGTGATCAGGGACACAGCTGTGAGCCCACAGCCCTGTCTCAGGCAAGCCTCGTCCTGATCCATCTGTGGAGCAACTTTCAGCGTGGGGCTGCTCCAGCCCAAGAACATTAGCACGAGCTACCATTTCCCTCCTGCCTCCCTCAGTGTAGCCAGCCACTCCTCTAATTCTGTGCACAGAGGGTGAGGGTGCAGGCAGTGTGGACTGCACAGACCCATGTGCCACAGGTGTGGGCTCGAGGGAAAGTGACCCTTCATCGAAGCAGCGGGCTCCACACAGGGGCAGCAGGTGGTTTCTCCTCTGCAAGATTCCCCAGGTGAGGTGCCTTGCACCCACCCCAGCCTCGTCCACACAGGTGCAGCAGGAGCGGGATGAACTCTACCGGAAGTTCACCTTGGCCATCCAGGAGGTGCAGCAGAAGACAGGCTTCAAGAACCTGGTGCTGGAGCGCAAGCTGCAGGCACTGAGCGCTGCTGCAGAGAAGAGGGAGGTGCAGTTCAATGAGGTGCTGGCGGCCTCCAACCTGGACCCCACAGCACTGACCATTGTGTCCCGCAAGCTTGAGGTAGGCCCTGCAGGGCTCCTGGGGAGGGGTCAGGCCAGTGCCCCATCCTCTTGCCGAAGATGAACCCTGCCCTTTACTCCTTGGGCTTGGGCTTCTCGGAACCCCTGAGGGAGCCCTCAGATCACCATTTACCCCTATCACTTCAGCCAAAAGATGAATCTCTAATTCACCTCCACCTCTGTCTTCAGGATGTTCTGGACTCAAAGAACACCACCATCAAGGACCTGCAGTATGAGCTGGCCCGGGTTTGCAAGGTATGACAGTCGTGGGGGGGGACAGATTCGCTGTCTGCATCTGTCCAGGGTGGCTCCGTCTGGCATGTGGTCGGGCACAGGGCTGGCCACTGTCCTGGCGTCCCTCCAGGCCTGCCAAGTGCGTGCTCGGGGCTCTGCCTTGTGTTTCCAGTCTGCCTTCCCTCTCAGCCCGTGGTGCTGACCTGGCCTCCCGGGCAGTTGGAGGGCTCCTCTGCTCTCTGAGATTAGTGCCCGCTGCCCCCACACGGGACAGTCGGGGGCCTTAACGCTTCTGACTCCTTTGTGGATTTGATGAAAGCTACACACCCTTTCCATGCTGAATCCTGCAGTTCTGGGGTGAGGGTGAGGCCCCTGACGGCAACACCTGGACCCCAGCGCCATGCTGCAGATGACACCACTTTCACACCAAGGGCACTGAGGTCAGAATCTGCTCATGTGCTGAGGCAGACCTGGACCCGGGATCCAGTGTCCCTGACAGCAGGACTGAGCTTGCTGCTCCGTGCGCACTTTGCCTGTTTGCAGAAGGATTTCCAAGAGCAGCCGCCCCACAAGTGTGACTTGGTTGCACCCTTAATTCTGTGGGGTGGGCTTTGCACCCTGGTTCTGTTGACAGGAGCCATACCCACACATTCCCGTCATCCTGGTTTTTGAGAACCCTGGATGCAGGCAATGCCTGTCATGGGTAACTGGGTGCCCAGATCGCCTGACCTTTCAGCCCTCCCCAGACCATGGGCCAGGCCCACCTCTCCTCAGCCTCCATCCATTTTAACTTTCCCTTAGATGCTGATACTTGTCTGTGCAAAATTAGGGCCACCTGCCGTGTGTGCAGTTCTTGGAGGGCTAAGCAGTATTTTCTTTGGGTTCCAGCAAGGGTGAGAACTAGGGCCCAGCCCCCACGCCTGTCCTTGTTCACCCTTTAATTTTCAGTTTCAAGCCCTGGAGTCTTTTCTGCTTCATTGTGGGAACAGAGCTCTTGCTCCACGTCAGGCCAGGCTCCAAACAGTTCACACATAAATCATTGAACCTTTACAACTACCCCGTGAAACTAACCCTTCTAAAAATGTGTCCTTTCAGAGGTTGGTGGCCGGGAAGGGGTCTCTCAGTGCTGTCTCCCAGTCCTTGTCTCTCTGTTTCTCTCTTTTTTTTGTAGTACTGAGGATGGAACCCAGCGGCATTCTACCTCTGAGCTACACCCCCAGCCCTATTTTATTCTTTAATTTTGAAATGGGGTCTCACTAAGTTGCAGAGGGCCTCACTAAGTTGCTGAGACTGGCTTCAAACCTGTGATCCTCCTGTCTCAGCTTCCCAAGTACTTGGATTACAAGTGTGTGATCTACCACGCCTGACTCAGGCCTTGTCTCTTGGGACAGACCAGAGGTGACCGGGCCTTTCCCCAGGCAGGCCCTGTCCTTGTTGAAGATGCAGAGTTACTGGGGGGCTAGAGGGTGCTGTGCCCACCAGGAGCAGGGAGTAGATGCTTTGACAAGGGCAGGGAGAGGACGATGACCCTCACTGAGACAGGCCACAGTTCTGCTCTGAGTGGTCCCTCTGCCTCAGTGTCCCTTGGTGAGCCACCAGAGTTAACATGTAAAGGTATTAGCGCTGCACCTGGCCAGAGGAGACTACTGACAAATGATCACTTCATTCTTTCACACCGTGCTGGCCCCACCCCACCCTCCCTGCAGCTCCATGGAACAGAACTTAGCTCTGGGTGGGTCAGAGCATGGCGTCCAGGATACCTCGGCCAGGCCAGCCCCTCTCCTCCCTGACATTACCCTGTCTCTGCAGGCCCACAACGACCTGCTGCGCACATACGAGGCGAAGCTGCTGGCCTTCGGGATCCCCCTGGACAATGTGGGCTTCAAGCCCCTGGAGACGGCCGTGATGGGGCAGACGCTGGGCCAGGGCCCTGCAGGACTCGTGGGTACCCCAACGTAGACCCCTGCCTGGTGCTGCAGCTCCACTCCACAGGACATCCCTTTTACACCAAGGACAGCAAGGTTTTTGGTTTTTTAGATTCTATCATCAATGAATGAAAGTTTTCCCATGTTTCCTTTGTGTTCTCTTGCCTGGCTCTGTGGAGAAGTGCCTGCAGGCTCTCTGCCCAGGGCATCCTGGGCTGCTGCCTTCCCTGGGTACAGCCCCAGTCGAATCCATGACCACCATCTTTGAGTCCTGCCTCCAACCTCAGCAGCACCTTCTCCAAGAGCCCAACCTGGGGCCAGGGCAGCAGAGCGCTGGCCCCCACACGTGGCTCCTTCCCCAACGATGGGAGCCGCTCTGCAGGCATCAGCAATGACTTTATTGACTGAGTCACAGCTGCCTGCTGGGAGACACCAGGGGCCAGAACTTCCCCCAGGAAGCGGTGACTGTTGAGGGCTGGATGGGCAGCTCAGCCAGAGAGGAGGAGGGCAGATGGTCTCCCTGTGCCCAGGCTCGGCTCTAGCTTCCTCGGTAGGTGGTGTAGGACCACGGGCTCAGCAGCAGAGGCACATGGAACTTCTGGGTCTCACTTGTGATGGTGAAAACAACCTGCGAGAAGCAGACAAGGCACCAGAAGACAGTGAGGGACTGCAGCACAGGAGCCACCTTCCCCGGTGCACCAGGGCGAATTTAGCAACCACACTGGGGCTGGGTCAGCTGGAGCCCACCGTGGACTGGAGCCTTCCTGAGGACTGAGGACGGGGTGAGTTCTCCCCTGGCCTGCTGGACCTGAAAAAGCTCTGGTGCTTCAACGGCAGCTCCAGGTGAAGGGAAAGGCAATAAGGTAAGCCCAGTGAGCTGGAGTCTCGGCTTAGATGAAAACATGTTTGCGAAGGGGACAAACCACCCCCTCGCTGGCATCCCCCAAAGCCTGAGCCAGGGCCAGCTCAGGGAAGGGCGTGTTGTCATGAAGTCTCATGGTGCCTGAGGTCCCAGGACACTTGTGTGCTGGGAGATCAAAGCCTGGGAGAGGTGGGGCCTGGTTAAGGACCTGGCCTGCAGGTCAGTGAGCCAGGGCCTCTCCTCATAGCTCTTACCTCTACGTATGGGTAGAAGCTCTCTTGTCCTCTCTCCTTCCAGTAGCCCTCAGTGTCGAAGGATAGCTTGTAGGTGCCTGGCTTCATCTGATCTGGCCGCAGGAGCCCAGGGCAGCGGCCATCTGGATCTGTGTAGCTGGGGAGAGGACAGGGCTGCAGAGGTGGGATGAGGAGCCATCCTACCCCAGCTCTGGGTCTGCATCGCCAGAGACCTCAGGGACTCCCCATGGCCTGACGCAGACGCAGGTCAGCAGAGACGGTGGGGACAGCTTCTAGGGCCACCACCGCGCTACCTCTTTAGGAAATCAATATGAAGAAGCAAAAAAGGTAAAAAAAACCCCAAAACAAAAAACTTCTAGTCTACTGATAATCACTTTAAATTTGTACTGTATATTTTCTCTATGTTTATGTTTACAAATTTTTTACAAAACATAAATAGGTATACTACTCATGATGTCTTAAAACCTGTGTTTTTCATATAGTATTTCGTGCGTGGCTATCTGGGTCAGTAGCTCCCCAACGCCCATCTACATGGTGGTCTGTTTCCAACTGGACAGAGGGTGGGCTGATTCCTTGTGGAGATGCCGAAGGCCCGCAGTTTTGTTGAGTTACTTCCGCAAAACTGTGTTCTGGCTGGCCGTGGTGGCACAAGGTTATAATCCCAGTACTTGGGAGGCTGAGACAGGAGGATCACAGGTTCACAGCCAGCCTCAGCTACTTAGTGAAGTCCTCTGCAACTTAGTGAGACCCTGTTTCAAAATAAAAATAAGAAATAGATAGGGCTGGGGGTCTTGGAAGTAGAATGCCCCTGGGTTCAACACCCAGTAGTGCAAAACAAAAAACAAAAAAACCAAAAAAATCCAAAACCCATGTTCAGACCAGCTGGACCTTACAGTGTATACCACTGTGATTAGAAAGGGGAAGTGCAGCTGGGTATGGTGGCGCATGCTTGTAATCCCAGCATTTGGGAGGCTGAGACCGGAGGATTCGGGTTCGAGGCCAGCCTCAGCTACCTAGTGAGGCCCTCCGCAACTTAGTGAGACCCGATTTCAAAATAAAGAATAAAAAATAGGTCTGGGGATGTAGCTCGGAGGTAGAATGCCCCTGAGTTCAATCCCCAGTACTGAAAAAAAAAAAAAAAAGAAAGGGGAAGTGCAGCCAGGCATGGTGGCACCTGCTTGTAATCCCAGTACTTGGGAGGCTGAGACAGGAGGATCACAGATTTCTTCTTCTTTTTTGTTTTCTGGTACTGGCAATTGAACCCAGGGGCATTCTACCTTCAAGTTATACCCCTAGTCCTATTTTATTTTTATTTTTTAAAAAAAGTCTTGCCAGGTTGATGAGAGTCTCACGACTTGCTGAGGCTGTCCTTGAATTTACGATCCTCTAGTCTCAGCCTCCCAAGTACTGGGATTACAGGAGTGCACCACCATACCTGGTTGCAAGAACCCTGTTTCAAAATAAAAATAAACCTGGGTGTGGTGGCGCACGCTTGTAATCTCAGCATTTGGGAGGCTGAGACCGGAGGATCCGGGTTTGCGGCCAACCTCAGCTACCTAGTGAGACTTAGTGAGACCCGATTTCAAAATAAAGAATAAAAATAGGACTGGGGGTGTAGCTCGGAGGTAGAACGCCCCTGAGTTCAATCCCCAGTACCGCAAAAAAAAAAAAAAAAAAAATAGGGCTGGGGTGTAGCTCAGAGGTAGAATAACCCCTAAACGCGGAAGTGTGTGCACAGCGTGGGGGTGGACTCCTGGACTCCTAGCCAACACAGCACCGTGCTGACTAGTTTACCACTCCGGTGGGACCAGGCCCTTCATGCCCAGCCTTTGGAGGGTGACTAGGGAGGAGATGAGCCGCACCTCAGACCCTGAGCCTTTGGGCCCTTCCAACTTTCAAGCTGGAAGCGGGGAGACTACCAGGGGGCCAACCCCCTTCAAAAAGGGGAAGATCTGGGGAGCCTGCTAACAGGGCCAGCCCCAGGGCTGCAGCCAGCCAGCCAGGGCTGGGCAACCACAGACTGGAAGGGCTCCCAGCAGAGTCTGAACGGGGGCAGGGGCCCGGGCCTGACCTCATGCACATGCCGAGGCTGAGGCGCACAGCCCCTGATGGCCTGGCTTGGAAGCCCAGTGTGCCCCTTATCCTGCTGCCCGGTCTTCCCATCTGTAAAAGAGCTAGTGATGGTGCCGGAAGCAAGTGCTCAGCAGCTGCCTGGTGCAAGGTTACCTGAGAATCACAGCGACCGAGAGGGCTTTCAGAGCCCACCTCAGGCCTTAACTAACCAGCCTTCTCGGGCTGTAGGCACGGCTGTCAAGGAGAAACCCAGCTCCCACCCCAGCAGGCTGAGGAAACAGGCCTTAGAGATGCTCTCTGTAAGGGTTCCCCCCACGTTCTGTGACACCTTCCTAGCATGTGCACCCCTGATGACTTTCACCTTTGTTATCCCTGTCTCTTCAGGTGAGGAAACTGAGGCTCAGAGCCAGGAGGGGTGCCAGGCTGTGAGCCCAGGCAGTGGGCCCCAAGGCTAGGGCAGCTGGGCTCTCAGCGCCTGCACACCTTGGCTGGCTGGGCTCTGTCCCAGGCCTGGCCCGGGCTGGCCTGCGCGAGGGGGCGGGTGGGGAGCGGGTGCTCTTCCTACCTTTTCCTCAGCTGTGTCCACTGCTGGCCAAGGTCTTCTAGCCGGGACAAACGGAGGCAGAGGCCCCTGGCTGGGAGTCCAGAGGCAGTGTCGAGCACGTGTGTGGTCAGCGGGCTGCTCTCGGGCTCCATGCTACTGCTCTGGACCGGGAGAGGGGCGCGGTGCCTGCTGGGGGCTCTGCCCACAAGGGCTGGTGAAGGACTCGGCCCACCTGCTCGGGGCAGGCTAGGTGCAAAGGTGACTGAAACTGCGTAGGCGCAGGATGTGCTGCCAAACTTGTAAGCAAAGCTGACCTATGTCCCTCCACTGACCCCCACGAGGAACCCCACCCTCCCCTCGCCCCTTGCTTTCCCAGAGGCCAGCTCTCCCTCTGTGTCCCTGGTCTCTGAGTCCCCTGGGAGCTTAGTCCCTCAGGTGGATGAGCCGAGGGAACCCTGAGGGGTCCAGGCCACCCCTCCCCCTTACCTCTGGAGAGGCCAGATGTCGCTTGGGGTACAGCCAGGGCACCCTGAGCTAGTGTCCTGCGGGCAGCTCCAGTTCCCTGGACTGCGTGATGCCGGTGGGTGGGAGGGAGGGCGGTGTGGTCGAAGGTCACCCTGCCCGGCCACAACAGGCCCTTCCTATGAGCCTGGCCCCTGGGCCTGCCCCAGCTCCCCAGGCCCCTGCCTGATCAAACTTGGGGGAACCACCCCCTGTCCTACCCAGGCTCCCTTGTGGGCGTGACTCCCCTCAATGCCCACCAGGGGAGCCCAGAGGAGCTTTGCCCAGGACGGGTCAGTGGGTGGGTGGGGCGCAGAGTTGCCTCGGTGCAGTGGCTCCTCACCGCCGGCCCGGCGGAGCTGAAATATGGGGCGCGGCTGCGGGCGGACATGGGGGCGGGGACCTGAGGGCCAGGCCTGTGAAGACATGAGGACAGGAGGGGTGGGGTGGCAGGCCCAGCAGAGACGGGAGAGCAGGGGCCCCAGGGCAGGGAGGTAGGGAGGTGTGCGCCGGCACAGGCTCCCCCAGGAAGCCCACAGCAGGCAGGATTTTGCTGAAATCTCAACAAGGCAGGCAAGGTTTCTGATCTAACTACCCCACAGGGCACGTGATCTTGCCTCAGTTTCCTCATTTGTAAAATGGGAGCAGGATGCCATTGACAAGCCTCAGCTCCTTGTCCCTCCTTACTACCCTCTGCTCTGCTACGTTCTGAACAGACAGTGTAGGAGGCTGGGCTCTGCAGAGAGGAAAACAAGCCAGAGCTGCGTGTGCAGGTGTGGCTCCACAGCTGTATTAAAGTTATGCAGCATATGTAGAGAACTAGTTTTGGATATATCATATCATATATAAAAAGCAAGAGCATTCTGTATTTAAAATTTGATGTTGGCTCCTGGTTTATTGCTCTGGCATTTGGGAACTTTTTTCCTCCTTGCCAAGTTGCATTTCTTCTAATTACTCAACAGTGAACCACGAGTTATTTGTAGGTTAGGAGTCAGGCCCCTACCTGGGAAGAGAAGGAAGCCCTGCCAGCAAAGGCTGGGAGTGTTTTCATCAAAACCACTCTGGAGGTAATTAGGGAACATCTCTCTGAGGTCTAACTGAACATGTTTGGCATGACTTCTGTTTAAGGACATGCCCAAGAGATACTCTTGCCTGTCTGGCAAATGCCCCTGGGTGCCAGAGATCTGACCGGACTGGCCCCTCTGGGGACTAATTAAATAGGTAAGTCATCACACACCAGCGTGCTCTGCAGCTCTTTATGAGGAGTGAGGCCAGTTGTGTGAAAGATGAGCAGTCTCTTGGAAACATCCAGTGACACAGGACAAAACACTAAAAAGTGGGAGGGCTGAAATTTACAGCTTCTGCTGTATGACAAAGATAGCTCTAACCCCACAATAACCTCATGACTGCATTATCCCTGTTGCTGAGAGGAAGAAACAGACAACACACACACACACACACACACACACACACACACACACACACACACACACACCCTATAATGGTAGCCACCTCTCCAAATAAACATTGTGGATGAGGATACTTATTTTCCTTCTTTAACCTTTCTTGCTCTTGGAATTTTCTGACATGGGCTTGTATCACTTTTTCAAAAGTCTCAAATGTTATAAATAAACCAACAAAACCAACAATCAAACCTTTTTGGTGGGTGGTATTGATGAGGTAGAATAGAAAGAATAAAATTTAGGTAGAAAGGAGATGGATTGGGAAGGAAAAGAAAATGTGGTTTTAACAGAGCTTGCTCATCCTTAAAAAGCAAGGCCTGTTCACAATGGGCTGACTCTACATTGGAAGTCCTCTAAGGTGATTTTTCATAGCTCCATTTACCTCTCAAAAGGAAGTCACCTTTTTTTTTTTTTTTTTTTTTTTTTTTTTTGCGGTACTGAAGATTGAATCCAGGGACATTCTACCTCTGAGCTACATCCCCAGGCCTATTTTTTATTCTTTATTTTGAAACAGGGTCTCACTAAGTTGCGGAGGGCTTCACTAAGTAGCTGAGGCTGGCCTCGAACCAGATCCTCCCGTCTCAGCCTCCCAATTACTGGAATTACAAGGGTGTATCACCACGCCTGGCTCCCCAGTCCTATTTTTTATTCTTTCTTTTGAAAGAGGGTCTTACTAAGTTGTGGAGTGCCTCACTAGGTAGCTGAGGCTGGCCTCGAACCTAGATCTTCTGGTCTCAGCCTCCCAAGTACTGGAATCCACCAACCCCGGCTAGAAGTCACACCTATTGTAAGAAAGACCCTACATCCCAGACTTCCTGTCTCCACTCCCAGAGAGGCCTACCTAAAGTTTTTTCACCTTTTTTTTAAGACCCCAAGGGTGGGGGACCAATATCCCATGCTATTCCCCACCCTGGACCCCAAAAGCCAGCCCCTCTCCAGGTGTAATATAAAAAGGATGAGAGACCACGTGCTCTCTTTTTCCCAGCTGCCATCCCGGAGACTTCTGAGGTAAGCTGTGCCTTTTCCTTAAAATAAAACTTATGCTTTTGTCCCTGTCTGGTGTGTGTTGAAATTCTTTTCACCACGGAGGCCAAGAACCCACGAGATATACCATGCTGACCCACGACAGTATCTTTTAAACTGAAGCTCTGCATTCTTGAGCATGCTATGCTGGGGGATCCAGGTTAGACAGCGCTCCACGGAACCAGCTGGCAGCTGACGCAAGATTATCAGCACTTGAGAGGAGCGTCAGAGTCCAGCGTCCAGGAGGCCATCACAGTGCTCACCTACAGATTGGCACAGTTCTGGCAATCCTTGGGCCTGGAGAAGAAGGGCACTGGCACCTGCCTCCCAGGGTTCCTCAGGTCAGAGGATGTGCTATCAAGAGGTTCAAGGTCAGGACCATCTTCAAGTTTGAGGTCAAGTTCAAGTTCAGGCTCAAGCTCCAGATCAAAAGTCAAGGTCAAGCTAAACCTCAAAGTCAAGGGTAAGGTCAATTTATCATAAAGTTTGTACTTAGGTTCAAGGTTAGAATTAGTTTCAGGTTCAAGTCTGGACTCCACTATCCAGAGTCCCTGGGATCAGCCAGGCATGGTGGTGAATGCTTGCAATCCCAGAACTTGGGAGGCTGAGACAGAAGGATCGCAGGTTTGCGGCCAGCCTCAGCTACTTTGTGAGGCACTCCACAACTTAGTGAGACCCTGTTTCAAAATAAAGAATATAAAATAGGGCTGGGGTGGAGGGTGGAGGTAGAATGCCCCTGGGTTCAATCCCAGTACTAGGAAAAAAGAAAAAGTCCTTGGGGTCCTACAGCTCCCAGAGGCCTCTGTGGGGAAGGCTGGGCAGGCAGCATCCCAGACTATGCTGTCCAGAATTCTCTGGGGCCTGCAACTCCCATGGACCTCTGCAATGGGGGTTGTGTGTGCAGAACATCGGCATACATAACTCAGAATCTTCAGAGGTGCTAAGCTCCCAGAAGCTGCTGTGGTGAGGGCTGTGTGGGTAGAAAAAACAGACTATGTTGCCCAGAATCCTTAGGGCTCACAGATCCCAGGAGCTTTTGGCAGGGCGGGGCGGGAGAATCCCTGGGAGCGGGGGGTGGGGGGGGTGGGGGGGGTGGTTTGCAGCTCCCAGAGGCAGGTGGGACGTGTTCTTGCATTCATCTTAATTAATTTATTAATTCATTTTTTGTGGCACCAGGGATTGAACTCAGGGGCATTCCACCTCCGAGTTACATCTTCGCCTCTATATTATTTTTTAATTTGGAAACAGGGTCTCGCTAGGTTGATGAGAGTCTCACTACTTGCTGAGGCTGTCCTCGAACCTCCGATCCTCTGTCTCAGCCTCCCAAGTACTGGGATTACAAGCGTGCACCACCACGCCCGGTTTTGCATTCATCTTAGAACCCCTGATCCTAACCTAGGGCCAGTCCCTGGCAGTTGCTCCCTCACAAAGACTACGCTTCCCAGAGGCTGCGAGGCACCTTCCGTTTCCGGCCTGTGGCCCAGCCCTCGGCCGCACTGGCTCCTCGAGCCTCCGCCTTGCCCAGTCCCCAGCTACAGCTGTGTGTATTGTGGTCGACCGCAGGGGTTGGAGTCTTAGGGAAGTGGTTTTTTCGACTCCTTTTTCTCCTTTTCGGAATTTCTACTTCTCGTTATGTCAGAGGTGAATACAGCCAGATTTCAGTTAAAATGGTGGGGAAAGATTTTATTCAGTAACTACTGATGGTAGAAGAAAGAGCCGAATTGTGCAGAGGCGATTTGGCATTTTAGCGGGAGAGTGAGGGAGGGGGAAGCGTGTGAGCTCAAAAGAGTCAGTGAAGGGAAAAAGGGCGGAGGATCGGTCAGCGGGAGTGTGATAGCACTAAGGGTTCTGTCTTCCTGCAGAGATGGGGAGACAGGCTTAATCCTTCTTTATCATTCTTTTTTGTTGTTGTTGTTGGAACTGGAAATTGATGGGGCATTCTTTTTTTTTTTTTTTTGGTTGTGGAATTGGACCCTGGGCTTTGTACATGCGAGACCAGTGGTCTACCACTGACTGAGTCACATCTCCAGATGCAGGAGCATTCTGGACCACATCCCCAGCCTTATTTATTTATTTATTTATTTTTGGTGGTACTGGGGATTGGACCCAGGGCATTTTGCCTCTGAATTACACCTCCAGCTCTATTTTATTTTGAAACAGGATTTCACTTTTTTTTTTTTTTTTGTGGGGACCTGGGGATTGAACCCAGGGGCATGCTACCTCCAAGCCACACCCCCAGCCCTGTTTTTTATTCTTTATTTTGAAACAGAGTCTCACTAAGTTACTGAGGGCCTCACTAAGTAGCTGAGGCTGGCTGGGAACCTGTGATCCTCCTGTCTCAGCCTCCCAAGTACTGGGATTACAAGCGTGCACCACCACGCCTGGCTTGAAACAGGGTTTCACTAAGTTTGGGAAGGCCTTGCTAAATTGCTGAGGCTGGCGGCAAACCTGCAGTCTTCTTATCTCAGCCTCCCAAGTACTGAGATTACAGGCATATGCCACCATGCCTGACTTATTTTTATTTTTTGGCACTGGGTATTGAACCCAGAGGGATTCTACCTCTGAGCTACACCCAAGCCCTATTTTATTTTTTATTTAGAAACAGGGTCTCGAGCCGGGCGTGGTGGCACACGCTTGTAATTCCAGCATTCGGGAGGCTGAGACCGGAGGATCCGGGTTCGCGGCCAGCCTCAGCTACCTAGTGAGGCCCTCCGCAACTTAG
>PVLC010029441.1:0-20209 GCA_004027655.1 Graphiurus murinus
GCTGAGACCGGAGGATCCGGGTTCGCGGCCAGCCTCAGCTTCCTAGTGAGGCACTCCGCAACTTCGTGAGACCCAGTTTCAAAATAAAGAATAAAAAATAGGGCTGGGGGTGTAGCTCGGAGGTAAAATGCCCCTGAGTTCAATCCCCAGTACCGCAAAAAAAAAAAAAAAAAAAAAAAAAAAAAAAAAAAAAAAAAAAAAACAAGTTTCCTTTCATCTGGCTTGCTTGTCCCCAATGCAAAATTATTCTAATCTAATGTAGAAAAGAAAAAAATATTGGGCTGAGTAGCAATCAGGTTCTATTATCTGCACTATTCTGTGGAATGGGTGCTCCCCCCGCCCCCACACAAATGATGTTTTTTTAGCTAACATCTCAGTTAGCTAAAAAAACGACCATTAGCTTTCCTTTGTGACTTCCTGCAAATGGCTGTTTTCTGAGAACTTGAAGGTTTGCTAGTGAAGCGACCGCTGACTGAGCCCTAGTTACTGTGCCCTTGAACTTCATCACTGGGTGCTGTGTGGGGGCAGCTTGAGGCTGGCCATGCGGACAGGGGTGGGTTTTGCTTCAAGGTTACTGGGAGCTCTGGGGACACAGCTCTAACTGCAGTGTGTCTCCAGCATTGGGCAAACCTTCTGCTCAGTGAGAGTCCACTTAGGGGAACAATCGTACAGGGCTGATTTTGGCACAAAGAGGAGAAAAGTCCTCTCACAGCGACTTCTGTCAGGTATCCCAGGAACATTACAATGTCTAAACAAACATCAGAATGTTGTCACGGATGTGTAGGCAGATCTACCCTCATGACTGGTTAAATAACAATCTGATATTCTGCAACCACTACACTGATGAGCGAAGGAAGGAAGGAAGGAAGGAAGGAAGGAAGGAAGGAAGGAAGGAAGGTAGGAAGGAAGGAAGGAAGGGGAGTAAGAGAGAGGGTGGGGGTAGAGAGAGAATTTGAAGTGTTATCAAACTTCTAAATATATCAATATTTTCTGGAAGGCATATTAAAATACAGTCTGCTGGGTTCTACCCCTGAGGTTTCTTATTAGTCTTCAATATGGTTCAAGAAGTTACCTGGGCATGTGATACATGTAATCTCAGTACTTGGGAGGCTGAGATTGGAGGATTGCAGGTTTGAGACCAGACTGAGTAACTTATCAAGAACCTCAATAATATAGCAAGACCCTGTTTCAAAATTAAAAATGAAATAGGGCTGGGAGTGTAGCTCAGAGGTAGAATGCCCCTGGGTTCAATCCCAGTAGCTCACAGATACAAATATACATATACACACATGCACAGAAGTTAAGTTTCTAACAAGTTTTCAGATGATTCTAGCACTGCTGGTCTGAGGCCCATACTCCAAGAACCCAAACAACCCTTCAGGTTTTAAACAGCAAAGTCTTGCTCAGATCACTGGGAACTCCAGATCTAGGGCCAGTGTCGGTACGACCATGTGGACCTGAAGCCACATCACCTTGGGCCACAAGTCCCATCCCTCATTCCCATTTTGCTCTCCACTGCCCTTGTTCATCCTCAGCTCCAGTCCCCCCTCTCACCCCTGTCCTCACCACGGTTACAGAAGGGCTGCAGGAGCTCCAGCTCTCACATCTTCTTAGCTTTACATCCGAGAGAGAGCAAATTTCCCCCAACATTAAATTCATGTTCAATTAGTTTAAACTGCAAAATGTACCTAATTTTTACCTAAAACCCCTCATAACCAAAGGTAGATGCTGATTAGCAATCAGGGCGATCTCTGGTGCTGAGGGAGGACCAGCTTTATTTCCTTTCAGGGACCAGAGCCAAGAAGAGTGGCCCTTGTGGAAACCTCCGCACAGTGCTTTTCCAGGAGAAGGTTGGAGGGATGGCAGGCCAGCAGGATTGCTGTGACAATAATGGACTCTCCTCTGGAATGCTCAGTTACCTGTCAGTAAAAGAGCAGGTAACCCAGCATCACAGTCAGGAGCTTGAGAGGTCAGCAAGGGACAGAGGCTGCTGAGTAGGTTTGGGAAGAGCAATCTCTTCCCTATAACGCTGGCTCTGCCAAGGCAGGGCTCAATAGACGGGGGGATGCTGGGAATTACTGGGCCTAAAGACCATGTGTCAGTTATATCCCCTCTTACGGCTAGATATGAATATCCCCTGGAGAGCACATGTGCTCAGAGTTGATGTAATTAAGTCATGAGGGTTGCAATGGATTTGCTAGGTGGTACCGTAGGCAGGCAGGTGTGGCTAGAGAGGGTGGGTCAGTATGTCTGTGGCCTTGGGGACTGTGTGTGCCTGGGTCTTTGAATCCCCTTGCTTGGTCTCTTGCTTCTGGCCTCCAGGATGTGAGAGCAGAGCCTTGCTCTCTCCCTCTCTCTGCTTCCTTCTGCCATGTCCTGAGCTCCACAGATCTAGCCTAACATGGACTGAACCGCTGAAATCTCCAAAAACTGTGAGCAAACGAATCTTCCTCTAAGTCCTGTGGTCAGCTGTTATTATTACAGCTGGGAGAATAGCTGACCAAGACAGCCCCTCAACAGGAATAACACAGAAGGTACTCTAGGATCATGAGCCTAACAGAGCAGGGCTAAACATTCCCCTACATGCAGGAATAAGAGATGTTTGGAGATTCTCCAGCTGGCATGAAACAGAAATCCAAAATTAATGGTAGGTTAATGTTGTGTAAGTCCACACCCTTCCACACAGAAAAGGAGGCCTGTGGTTCTCTAAGGACAGAAACTTTAGGTGTTAATAGCAGAATTTCTGACTCCAGGGAACAAAAACAAACTCTTCCAAGGGGTAGAGGTAAGGGAGCAGGGAAATTTGTTGTCAGCACTTGGTATCTTCCTGCCTTTGCTGATTGTTTCCCCTGAATCTATTGTCCATCTTACTCTCAGCCCTTCAGATACCCTTTGCCAGATTCTCTCTCCCCTCCCCTCCCCTCAGCCTCACCCTCTTCCTCCTCCTTCTTCTTCTCTATCTTTCTCTCTCCCTCCCTCCCTCCCTCCGTCTCTTCCTCTCTCTCCTGCATGTGCATAACCAAGAGAAATGTGACCTCCTTAATAATGAAAGTCACCATACCACACCACACACACATCACATGCATACCACATACCACAAACACACAGCACCTCCAACACACACACACATACTGCCCCCGCCTTTGGGGCCATATTACTAAAGTCTTTTGTCTCCAGAAAATGTAAGCCTAAGTACAAAGTGGGCCTCAAGTGAGCACCCAAGGAGATGTTCTTAATGGGGACCCCCAGCTAACCTAAAGCAATCCACTCATCCTAGGAAACCAGCAGTGTCTGTTTCCAATCCTCATACCTGTCTTTCATAGACATAGCAGCTGATTTAACAGAAGCTTCATCAATGTTAGGAAGTGTCAGATAAAGATGTTCTGTCACAGCACAGCCAGTTACTGCTCAAGGTTCACAGCTCACAGTAGGCACCAGATGTTCCTTCCTCCCAAGACTGCTTGGACGGGCAGACTGCCTTTGGGCAAACCCATGGGGGAGAATGTAAAAATGAGGTTTCTTGCCCGCTTTCTCCAGGGACCTTCCATCCTTCCCTTCCTTCATTCCTTCGTGTCAAAGCACCTGGCAAAATGCTGATCCCTGTTAACACAAGGACCAACGTGGAGGGATACAGGCATTGTTGATGCTGAGCATGGAAGAGAACCCTGAAATACAAGTGGATGGGAAGTCAGGGAGGAGGGCAATGTGGAGGGCAGAGCAGATGACAGCTCTGAGGGGCCAGCATGGGTGAGGAGGTAGATTAGCTGGCTGTCTGAAGTAGGAGGCTGTATGACATTTCTGTGCCTGCATGTGGATTTTTTTTTTCTTCACTAAACTGGAAAATACATCTACCCACTGTGACAATTTTACAGCTATTAGATTTGAGCCAGGAATTCCTCCTTTGCAGAGATAGTACAGAAATGGGTTCATGAAGTAAAAGTGAAGGAATGGGAGACTCGGATGCTACAGGGAGCCTAGAATTTTGCAAGGAGCTCAGACACTTGAATATCTTTAGTAAAGTAGGTTTCCTGTTGTTGAGTCAGTATAGGCTAACTGCAGATATCCCAGAAAATGCAGAAAAAGAGGGAAGAAGAAAAACATATTAATTCCATCACCAAATAACAAATAAGTATATATGTATGTATGTATGTATGTACATACGCATGTATGCATGTATGTATTTGCAGTCTGGGGACAAAACTCAGGGCCTCATGCATACCAGGCAAGTGCTCTGACTCTGAGCTATACCTCCAGCTCCTGACTGTTATTATTACATTTTATTATATTTTTCCTTCTGGTCCCTATGCTATGCAAAGGATTTTTAATTTTGCTTTTGTTGTCATTGTCTTTCGTGTGTTTGAGATCACATTTTTCGAGAACTAAAAAGGCAGGATAAATATTGCAATTTAATATATTACAAATGTTAGGGTTATTTCGGGGGGTGGGGAGTGTTTCCTTAGCTCTTAAGTTTAAGACACCACCCAGGGCCATTGCATTATGACTTGTCCCAGGAAGAAAATATGGCAGGCACTTCACATTCAAGAAGAGCCTGTGTTCTCGGTTCTTTAGTGTCCCAATTAGTAAAATACTCACAAATTTAAGCAATTGCTTCTTATTTTTTATTTTTGTGTTTTGGTACTGGAGTTGGAAACCAGAGGCATTCTACCTCCAAGCTATACTCACAGCCCTATTTTATGTTTTATTTTGAAACTGGGTCTCGTCTCACTAAGGTCTGAAAGCTTTGCTAAGTTGCTGAGGCTGGCTTCTAACCTGTGATCCTCCTGCATCAGCTTCCCAAGTACTGAGATTACAGGCATGTGGCATCACATCCAGCTACAATTGCTTTTTAAAGCATGTTTTAGTCTAAGATAATTAACTTTTAAGTGATCCATTTTGTATTTGCCAAGTCTGGGAACAAAACTTTAAAAAAAATTAAGTGTAGGCTCCTGCCACACTGTGCCTTATGCTGTGAAGATTCCTGAAAACATCTGCACAGTATCCATGCAGAGATTTCTGTAATAACCTTTGTAGGAATGGAAACCCCCCCACTCCTAAATCCCTTCTTTATAATCTCCTTCAAAGCACATTTCACCAACAGGTGGGTGTGATGTTACCTGCTGGCACGTGACATATTCAGTGGTAGACCACCTGGCTCTTCTATGAGAGGGTGTCAGGTCTACAGCCAAGGTGTGCCAGAACGGTGGGGTGGGTTGCAGACAGGCCAAAGAAAGTGCGTGGAGACAGCATGGGAGACACGTGGTTTGCTGGGGAAGGCTGTCAGGAGGTCTGTGACTGCTCCAAGAAGACTTTAGTGGCGGTAGGCTGACAGTAAGCAGCACCTCTGTCCCTCGTGGTGCTTCTCCAAGCAGAGCCTCCTCTCCCTCCAGGAGTTTTGTCCAGTGGCCGCTGGCTGGATGAGTGACAGGTCTCCTCCCCACAGAGCCCTCGGTTCTGCACCTGTCCCCATGCAGAGAGGGGTTCTGTATGTTAGGCTGAAGAAGCAGCAACGTCGTCAGCACCAGCTTGCTTAGTTTGCTTGCCTGATCAGTGCCCCAAGGAGCCTCTGTCTTGGAACACATAGGTGAAAGTAGCTTTCTCCAGAAACGCTAACCTGCCCTGGTTCTCAATGTGCATGAGAGAAAACGTGTGGCCTTCAAGATAATAGGAATCTGGACATTCCAGCCAGGGTTATTTTTACTTGACTGGGTACTGGGGACAGAAAGGGGCATTCAGGGACATGGTGTTTTACTGTCCCCTCTTTAAGGATGATCTAGAAGTCGTGGCACCAGGAATCTCCTGCAGTGCTGAATCCTTCCACTGTTGTAGCCTGTGGCTGGTGACACTTCCAGTCCCATTTTCTCACCACACAGGAACATGGTGGTCTTTCCCATTGACAGGTCTTAGCCCTATTCCTGCATGGTAGCTCTGTGTCCTGGATTCACAACCATCAGCCCAGCCCTCCTGAAGGCTAAGGGAAATTGTTGGGTCATCCCACACCACGTGGAGTCAAAGGAATTCCAGGTGCACTAACTCAATATTTGTTCTGATTTGCTTTCATTTACCCCTCCCCAATTCCCTGAGTCTGTCTCCAACCAGATTCCAAAATATTTTTCAAGCTATCCATCTGGGACTGTAGTGCAGTCCTAAGGACAGCTTGGGGAAGCTAATGGAGGTCTTCATGCCCAGATCGACTCTGGAAGAATCCCATCTTTTGCTAAAATGGGCCAGCCCTTCCTACCCACTCTGTGCTCAGCAATTTTCTGGGGGCTGTGGGAGACAGGGCTTCTGTGCTCAGGGTTGGATGGAGAGGGGCGAGAGCTACTCCACTGGTCAGTGGTGCTCCACGCGGCAGGAGGGCTGAGGGATGCATTCTGAGAGCTGTCTCATTTCTCCTTTGAGAGCAATTACTGCATGAGGATGCAGCTGGATCCGAGTGCCTTCTATACCTATGCCCCTTCCCCATGTCTGAGAGGGGCTTTCTCTACGTTTTAGCAGATGAACTCGGAGCAGAACTAAACAGGGCTACCATATTGGAGTTATCCAAAAGCTTTTCTTTTACATTGGGGAGAATTCTTTTAAGTTAAAAGAAGAAAAATAATCTTCAAAGCTATGTTCATAGCTGTGAGTATGAGGAATTCCTAGCTGTGAAAGAAGATCAAAGGGAAAAGTAGAAAAAATGTCATATTGTTGTATATGTTCTTACTGGATAAATTATCTTATTAAGACATGTAATGGGGTGACTATTTTCTTACTTGTGAAGATAGGTGCTATCTGAATACAGATAACAGGTGAAATGAAAAGGAGTTTCTTATTACTAAGAGGTGGAATGTCAGATGTACATATAATGTTCGGCTGTGATTTTTCTTTGTAATTATCTTATTATAAAGAAATTACACCAGGATAATGAGAAAAAGTTTGCCAGAAGATATATTTGGTTCGTGTAAGCAATAAGTACCTATTCATGTGGAACTCAAAGAGATCTACATGGTGTTTGATAGGCAATTATGTAATGGATTCTGGGTTGCATCCATTATTTGTTTTTATATCCTGGAACTTTTTTAAAGGTTATGAAATGATCTAAGATATTATTATAGTAATCTCTCTGAGGAGCATTAGAAATCAGAACATAAAACCTGGAGAAAACATTTGGATCATGTATATGCTGCCAATTCTACAGAAATGTAAGAACAACATCCTGTGGGACAGATTCGACTTTTATTTCCTGACCACTTCTGAGGGAGGACATACTTTTTGGGGGGACTTCGGGAGGTCCTCATCCTCAGGGACTGTGGGAGGCCAGACCACCTTGTCACATTATATCTGAACATTGTGCGTGTGTGACAAGAGGCAGATGTAGGAGGGCTGGGTCCCGTGGCCTTTGTCAGCAACTCTTTTGTTCTTTCAGGTAGTCAGTTGACATGTTCCTATTTTCATGTGAAATTCCAAATATATCAATGCCTCGAAAACCTGGGGCATCCTAGGTCACTTTGAAGAGATCTGTGGATCTGTGTGTCCTTGAGAATATGTCATAGACAAGAGAGGTATGGCCCCTGAACTCAGTTTTCTAATCTTCAGGTCTGTGATGGTTAGATGGACAACTTGACTAGATTGTAAAACACCTAAGATTATGTGACTTTAGGTGTATTTATGAGATGACTGGTTTACATAATGGCAGATCAAAGGGAAAGTCCTGTCCTAAATGTAGGCAGCCTGGTTCTGATAAGCACGGGACTTGGATAAAAGAAGGAGAAAGTCGTTTGAAGGCATGCATGGTTCTTCCTGAAAAAAAGCACATTTGCTCGAGCACATCTGAGATCTTGGCTTTCACCTCTTTTTTTTTTTTTTTTTTTGCGGTACTGGGGATTGAACTCAGGAGCATTCTACCTCCGAGCTATACCCCCAGCCCTATTTTTTATTCTTTATTTTGAACCCAGGTCTCACTAAGTTGCGGAGTTCCTCACTAGGTAGCTGAGGCTGGCCGAGAACCCGAATCCTCCGGTCTCAGCCTCCCAAATGCTGGGATTACAAGCGTGTGCCACCACACCCAGCTCACCTCTTTGAACAAGACCTTCACCATCATTTCTCCAGAGATTTTCCTGGCCCTTCCTCCTTGGACTGGGATTGAATTAGTGGTTGCCCCAATTCTGTGACTCCAGTTCTTAAGCTGCTCTACCAGCCCTGGGCTCCACTGGCTTTCCATATGTAGTTGAAAACTCAGGACTACACTGCTTTGGGCTATAAACTGATTTTTCAAAAACATAAAAGAATCCCCTTATACCCTATACATGTTTTGTGAGTTCTGTTACTCTAGTGAACCCTAACCGATGCAAGGTCCTTGAAACCAGTAACTCAGTAGTGCACAAGATAGACAATACTTACGGGAGAACTTGGTCATTTCAGTGTCATAGGGAAGGTGGCACCACACTGGAGTTGTACATCAACAACAGCAAAAACAATGACAAGGGGGAAAATATGCTCTGTACACATCATCCAAGAAGTGAATTTTTAAGTAACTTAGCCATTTTAAACAGTTTTTTTTTTTGTTGTTGTTGTTGCAACCAAAACACCTGACAATCAAAACTTAGAGGAAGAAGAAAGATTTATTCGACTCATGGTTTAGAGGCTTCAGTGCAAGGAGTGGGCTCCACATTTCACTTATCTAGGTTTTCTATCCCATTGGGAAAATTCCCCAAGAGTTACATATGAGCATACAGCTAAGGGAGGGGCGATTACCTTATTATACTTAGACACACCCTCTCCTTCATATGGGTGGAAATGTGATTTTCACATACAATTAAAAAGGGCGGCCACTGACTTGCATCTGCTCTGTAATTAGGCCAACATTGCTGTGAAATGGGACATCTTTATCATGCAGCTTGCATGACCATCATTACCATAATTGAACCATGTTTCACTGAATAGATTTGCTATTGCCACTTGGTTTAGTTATAGGAAAGTGTAGAAAGGATTTTTAAGTAACTTAGCCATTTTAGACAGCTTTTTGTTGTTGTTGTTGCAACCAAAACACCTGACAATCAAAACTTAGAGGAAGAAGAAAGATTTATTCGACTCCTGGTTTTAGAGACTTTAGTTCATGGTTGGCTGGCTGCAGACTGAAGTGGTTCAGTGATAGCACCCCGGGGCATGGTGGAGGAGGAAAGGCCGCTCTTACATCAGAGGAAACAGGAAGCAGAGAGAATGAAGGAGGAAGGGGCCAGGAAGAGACAAAGTCCCCGAGTCTACATCCTCTGTAACACACTTCCTCCAGCCCTGCCCACCGTCTATGTTACCACCCAGTAAGTGCATTCAAATTATTAATTTATCAGTGAATTTATCCATTGTATTATTACAGCCCCAGTTGAATCATTTCATGTCTGAACATTTTCGCATTGCCAATGCACCAGCTTTTCCAGGGAACATTCTATATCCAAACTATAGCTGACATTGTCAATTTTCCAGATTCATATACATCCTATTACATTTGTGCCTCATATTGGGCATGTCTATAGCTATGCCATGTGCCCATACATGCACACCTATTGATTTTATCATTATTAAAGTGAGAAGAAATTTAATGCTAACAGGGAATTTTAAAAGAATTTGATTTTCTGATTTTTCCCTATTGAATCCTGCCTATATTTTTCTATCCCTCTACAGTTATTACTACTCTTCTGGGGGAAAAAAAAAAAAACCTTGTGAATCACATTTATTTTTGGCTTCAAATCCAATCTTTTTTCAACCTTTTAAATTGTTTTTCATCCCTCCTCCCCCCATGCTCTCCCATAGCTTCCAAGATCCACTTAGCTTCATCTTTCTCCTGGTGGATTGAACATGATAGTTAACCTCTATGCTACCATAGACATTGCGCATGTCAAAAGAGTGTCATCCCACCACTACTGAGCTCGTACTGTTGGAAAACACTTCACTTCTCTGGAAGATACAGAAAAGAGCAGACACAGAGGACCCAGGCTGTGTACTCTCTTTGCCAGTTGGACAGTTGGTTCCACAGGATACAACACGGACTCCTGAGCCCCAGGGCCCAGGCGTCACAAGAATAAAGGAGCCTAGGTCCATAACTCGCTACTTTGAATAGAATAGTGAAGGAGAATTGTTCGATAGGACATATCTGCACTGGATTTGCAAGAGAGAGAAATATGCTTTCATTGTGCTAATCCTCAGAGATTTGGGATCAGGGTTATAGCAGTTAGCCTATCCTGACCAATATAGAAATTAGAACCAGGAGTGGGAGTTGGCAAAAGGAAAAGAAGAGAGGGATGAGAGAAAGAGGGATAGACAATCTAAAAATGGGATGATGCCTTCATGATTGGGCTGCTTGAGTAGAAAGCCGATATAAGCGGTATCATGCAGAGAGAAACATTTCCTAAAGCTCTTGGTTTCCTTAGATCAGGAGGCAGACCCTGTGTCTGCTGAGTCAGCAGCCTCAGCAGAAACCGTGGGCAGCAGTGGAGCTCTGGGGTGGGCGCATGTGCTGGATGCATTTATCAAAGCAGCACCAGAATAAGCTTAGTTCAAGAAACAGTAAGAGAAGCAAGAGTCCAGGACACTGAGGTCTGAAAGACTGTACTGTTCCTGAACCCAAACAGTAAGAAATGGAATTGAGAAAGTCTCAGAGTGGCACCAGCAGTCCAGCTCAGCCTTCCAGCAAAGACAGTAACCCCTTTTGCATCTTTCCCTTGTTACTAAACTTGCCTGAGGTCTCTTTCTGCCCCACGAAGACTGTCTTCATATCTCCTCCTTCTTCCTAGTTCCCCAGCTGAAGCAGAATCCCTGTATGTTAAATGCAGTCATGGCTGGTCTTGAATGCTTGGTCTATGTTAAGAGGCGTGTCTGCTCAGGAAGCCCCCAACTTACGTGTGGGCTGGCATGTTCTAGGTAAAACACTGCTGTGTGTCTCACCTACTGTTTCCCCCACAGTAGCCATCAAGAATCCCCAAAGACAGCATTATTTAATACAAATAGGGAATTGGGTAATTTCTACTCCTTTAAAGCCTGTGTGAAGAGAATCAGATTTTAGATACTTACACTTAGCACAACCAGACGCCCCAGACTGTTGTGCAGAGCAGAAATATTGATGCCCTCTTTGAATAAGAACAATGGATCTGACAGGTGTCTGTGTTGAGCGCTGAAGAATCCATTCCCTGCAGAAGGAAATTGCTGGGTCAAGGGCCTGGAATACGAGTTGCACAAGTTGTACGAACAATTAAAGGATAGTTAATATAAAGTGTGTCAAAAAGAAGGAGCAGATGGATAGGGATCAGGCCTTGGCATTCCTAGAAATATTTTTCAATCCAAACTAAGACTCCTCCCCTCCCTGGCCACTCCTCTCTCTCCTAATGGAGGAAGCCTGGTCTCTGACGTCATCCACTTTTCCCTTGCTTTGCAGCCTATGGCTGTGGGTGTGATGTTATCCAGGAAGTCTGATATGATGTTATGTTTCCACGCTGTGATCTACTAAAAATATTTCAATATAAATGTGAGTATGGAAGTATGCAAGTTAGTCTTACTTTGTACTGGAAGAGGTTCCTGGGCACTTGAAGTCCTTATTCTTGAAGTCCTTATTAGGAATCCATGAGCATGGTCCACCCGTGACCAGTGGCTGACACTGAGCTAGACCAGGTTTATCCCTGCTCCATACCCTTGGATTACAAATGCCAGGCAGAGGCCCTGATATGCAGCAAACAGAGCTTTCTAATTTTGAGTTATCTTCTTTCTCTATCTAAAAAGTTGGCTTTAAATTTTTTTTTCTTCATTATGGATTAAACATGTCAGTTTTGAAACTAAAATCCCATTCTGCATGTCAAAAGCTGAACACCAGAGATTATATATATATATATATATATATATACACACACACACATATATATGGGATATATATATATGTATATGTATGGCTTGTCTTTGTATGTGGGAATAACAATCCTAAAACTGTATGAGGCAAGTGAATTCTTCTAGCTGAATAGGAGAGATTATAAACAAGGAAATGCAAAAAAAAAAGAAAGCTCTCCAAATAATTTCAAGAAAATCATCCTTATTTCTCTTATAATAAGGTAAAATAGAAGTAATTTTCTCTTGTTAAAAACATTGAAAATGATAAGGAGCCATTTGAAAGAGCTTGTCACAAATGGAGTAGTTAAGAATTCGGTAAAGACAGTAATTTATCATTAAGAACTTCACAAAAGAAAGGCCCACAGCTTAGGAGCTGAGATTTTGAATTAGTTTTCTTTGGCATCAAAGAAGACTCCTCCTCCCTCTTGACCCTCAGGACAGGACTGGACAAAAGATGTGGAGGAAAACACCCCTTCCCCCAACCCTGTATCCTAATTCGTCCTTTTATTTGCATTCTTGGTATCAACTTCTCTGGCTGGGTCGGGTCTTAGGAATGTCAGGTGCGGTGGGTCAACCTCACAACTGGCTCAGTACCTCCTCTCAATAGCTGCTGTGAGAAAGTTGCAGTTTTACCTTCAAATGTGATTTGTGGGTTTTCAGCCCACACGTGTACCTGTTTCTCCATGACATACTCACTTGCCTTCCTCCCTTCTCCCCTTCCCCTTCCTCTTCCCCTTCCTTCCCCTCCTGCAGCCCAACGCCCATCAGGCACCACAGCACCCATCCTGCACCACAGCTCAGGAAGGAAGCCACACGCCAAACGTCTATTGCTGGGAATATTGCATGCCAGGCATATGGTGTTCCAGGAATCATGGTGGAACCCAGTGCCCAGGAAACCAAGCAGCCACACAGGGAGGGCAGGATTGCAAAATGTGTCATTGGCATGAAAATGGATGGAACTAGGGGATATTATGCTAAGTGGGACCAAGAAGTCAAGGGTAGTGTGTTTTCTCTCCTATATAGAAGCTAGAGAAAAAAAGTAGGAAACAAAGGGGATTTGGGATAATTGAGGAGAGATGCCAGTAGAATAGTGAAGGGGATAGAGAAGGGCGGTGAGGAGGAGAAAGACAAAAACCGATGAAGGAAGCAGTTCAAAAAAACACGCTGTCCATCCATGAAGGGTATCTCCCAGTGTCACTAACATGTCTGGGGAGGGCTGGGAGCAGGTGGGACCTGAAGGGAACGCACCAAGACCTGGGTGCATGCTGGTTTGTATCACTTCTAACCTCACCGCAATGTATAATTACAGTGCACCACTGAAAGTATTTAAAATAGAAAAACAAACAAAAAAGGGAATATACATGCCCAGAGAACTGTTGTCTTCTTTAAGCAAATAAATTTCATGTTGTCTTCTTTCAAGGCATTGCCTGAGCTCCTGGGCAAATATTCGGGCATCCCTGCATGTATCCAACTCAGATCAATATCAAAATAAATGCACAGCCATGCAGGGAAACCTTGTCAAAGAGGAAGAACTAATGTGTTTACAAAGAAATCAGCAATACTGAATTTTAGTCGTGCTGTCTCCCTTTTCTCTTTTCAATGCGACTATAACACAGAAGGGAGAGGACTCAGAGCTGATGGTGAGCCTCTGTCTCAACTTCTCTTATGTTTCAAACACCACTTTTCTCAGCTCTGTGTGTTCTTGAATGATGAGAGAAAGAAAACGAGAAGAAGGGAAGAGAGAAGAGAGAGAGAGAGGGAGAAAGGGGGAAAGGTAACAACAAAAATGGAAGCCTGGAAGGAGGATGGGGAAAGAGAGAAAGAGAAAAAAGTTTTCTGAGGAAGCTCTCCTTTTCATGTTTTAATGCACTTAAAGTTAATAGAGATAAGCAAGCTAAAATATTCCCACTTCCTGCAAAATTGCCAGGATCATAAATAAAAGAAAATCAAAATCCAGATCAAAGTACCACGAATAATTTGAAGTCAACTCAAATGTTATTTGAAATGTAATATTTTCATCAGTGAACTAAAACTGTCTTCCTAGAAAATGGAATTCTGTCAAGCAATGGTTTGGTGGCAAATGTCTGCCAGCGATGGGGAGAAGCCTCCCAAGTGTGCTGCTGCTGTGACTACCGCCACTCCATGCACAATGGAGAGAAAACAATGCCTTTCTTAGGGGCACAGGCCATGTTACACTGTTCTTCACCACCCATCAGTTCTAGAATGTTCACATCTACTCCCTGCACCTATACTTGCCTTGTAGGATGGATGCCGTGCTTTATACATCATATGGTCAGTCAGTGACCCGGGCCACTCCTACCCTGTGCACCCTCCATCTCCAATGTCCCCTCACACGCCACTCTCTCACAGACCTCCCTGGACTGGAACACAGGGGACAGAGGATAGCAGAGAGAGGGCGTGATGTAGGGTGGCGTGTCAAAGTAGAGTACATCAGCCAAAGTGGGCATCAGCCAGAGAGCCCCATGGCACCAACCTAAATGCAGAGGCTGAGAAATGGAGCCCAGCTGTGCCCAGGAAGCCGAGCAGAAGTGCAGGTGTCTGAGGGGACCCTTCTCAGCCACCATCACTTAGAGTCTTGTGCTCCTTGACCTCCTGTGGTCATGTGCCCTTTGACCCCCCCCATCAATGCTCTCTGTCCCTGCCTCCTCTCAGTCCCCCTTCTAAGATTCTTCCCCCATGCGGCCCATTGTTGTCCCTTGCTTTTGCTTTCTCCTTTGGCAGCCACACTGACTCCTGTGGCCTCATTTGGCATTTATGTGTGGTCCCCAGCTCCAAGCTCTTTCTAAGATCCAGTCCACTGTGTTTAATTTCAACAATGAGCATCTCCACCTAAATCCTCAAAAATACATTGCACTGCCACCCTCCTCTCTATATATAAGCTGCCAAGGAATGATCTCTAGGACTTCATGTTAAGTGAGAAAGGCAAGGAAAAGAAAAATGTGTATAGTATGCTAGTGCCTAAGAAGGGTGGGAGAGACTTTGTGTGTGTGTTTTCTTATTTGAGCCATGCCTAGGCAAGTCATGAGAATAAATGGTTTCTTAGCAGAGAAAGGAAAGGACTCAACAGAAAAAGGGGATAAGGAAATAAAGCAAGACTTCTTTGAACATACCCAGGTTTGTAAAGATTACTTTGGAACCAAGGTAATAGTTTACAAAATCGTAAAATACAAAATTGAGATTTGAAAAGTAATACTTCAAATCAATAGTAAAAAAACAACAGAGATTTAAGTGTATACCTACCTGATAGTACAACCTTACGGACAGGCACTCTGCCAAGCGGCTTTAGAACACAGAAATACAAGAAGTGTGAAGAAACATTCAACTGTTTCTGGTAAGTATGTTGTTGCTGGCAGGTGGTAGTCCTGGTATTGTTATTCCAGGTGGGATGCACCTGCCGTGGGGCAGAGCAAAGGATTCTTTTGTTGGGGTCTTCTAGAAATAGAATAGTTCAGTATGGAAGAAAAGAGGTAAAGATACAGAATTAACAAAACAAACAGAAATAAAACCACCTGTAGCCCCGAGTACACATTAGCAGGACTAATGTGAAATCATGATGTAAATTTAAAAAATTTCCCAATTCTGTCTGCTACTAATGTGAACTCACAATGTATTTTTTTAATTATTATTTTGCAGTACTGGGGATTGAACCCAGGGGTATTCTTCCTCCAAACTACACCCCAAGCCCTATTTTTCATCTTTATTTTGAAATAGGACCTCACTAAGTTGCTGAGGCTGGGCACGAACCTGTGATCTTCCTGTCTCAGCCTCCCAAGTACTGGGATTGTGAGCGTGCGCCACCACACCCAGCTGTATTTTATCTTTAAACAATTTCCTAATTCTGCCTGCGGATAATGCCCAGACACAACGATGAATCCTGGAGCAAAGAACTCCCCTCCCAACAACTTCCCACTATAAAGATCTAGGGCTCTTTGGAGAAAAGCAGATTCCAGTTTGGGGGCAGAAAATATACAAGCCAAGCCAGAAACAACTTGACAGCAAGGAAGATGATCAAGAGTACAGGCCATGAGGCCATGACCAAGGACTCAGGAGTCATCCTGAAGAGACCCCCCCCCCACGGGCCAAAGGGGACAGCTTGAGCATCGACGGGATCATAACTGCGATGGACTGGAGGACACAGAAGACGCTCAATTGTACAGATTCATACCCATGCTCATTATACAGAAACATCATCAGCCACGTTGGGAGGGTGCCAAGGAGGCAATTCAGAACTCTGAAACGTGGAACAGGAAGGGCAAGAGCCTAACAGCTGCTGACGTCCCCCCGGTCCACAGAGGGATGTCGCCTTACAGCAAGGTTCTAGTTACCAGTGAGGGAGGACCGGCAGCCAAGAATGTCTCTATTGTAGTCCTTCATAAATCAGTGGTCCTGACATGAGAACACTCATGGAGATGAGCAGACCTTCTGTGCCACACATGAGGTCGTCTTGCCAGGAACAAACAGCCTGCACCTGAATATCATTGAACCTTGGATTGTAAGTACGTGTCAACAGCAGACCTAGGGACAGAAGCCATGTCAGGATGCCATGGCACACAGCCAGCGAGAAAGCTCTGGATGGGGGGGGGTATCTCCAGGACACGTGGACTGGTCCCTTCATCAGTACTTTCCAAGGGAAGGAAGGAGACAGGTGAAGGGAACACTAGAGGGACATTACTAACCGCCACACAGCATGGTGTGCTTATTTAGATCAGAAAGAGACAAGCAAATAATTTGTAGAGAAAAATGAGAGAAGAGTGGTTACTATCTGGATAACCCATGGTATGGGGGAATTATTTCTATTTTGTTTAACTGTGATAAGGTAAATTTAATCATGTAATTTTAAAAGAATTGTTTCATTAACCTTGATCTTTCATCTTTTAAATATACATCTTCGTTTGGTTATCTATGGGTGATAAAATTCAGGCTTGTGATCTGCTTTAAAATGGGGGAAGCAGGGAAAAGTAGTACATGTCTGTAATCCCAATGATTGGGGAGGCTGAAACAGGAGGATCCCAAGTTTGAGGCCAGCCTGGACAACACAGCAAGATCCTATCTCAAAAAAATTTTTAAAAAAAAAGGCTGGGGGTGTAGCTCGGTGGCAGAGTGCCCCTGAGTTCAATCCCCAGTAACATAAAAAAGTACAATAGTGTGTGGCAGGGTAGTAAAGTTGAAATAAAATTGACATTTAGAATAAAAAATTTAAAAAGATCCTGAAGGCAACTTAAACTTTCCCCTTCTTGTCCCTGAGTGACTGATGCGAGTGAGTTTCCCCAGCCAGTTTTTATACCTTACACCTTTATCCCAGTCTGTATCCTTTAAACCTATTCAACCTACATAGGTATTTCCTGGGTGGCTGTGCTCCTGGCAGGCCTCCAAGGTCACCAGGACTCACCCCATTGCAATTTAACAGGGCAGCACTGTGAGCTCAATAGTGTAGTGATTGTTAGCCATGTTTTGCAGAGAGTAAGACCAAGAATCAGGGAAGAGAAGGGTAATTCGTTTACTTGACAGTATTCCCTGTCAAGACCAGAGCCAGGATTGGGGCGACTTGTCTGGGCTTTCCCCAGCTCCCCTATAGCTCTCTCCCTCTCTCCTCCCTTCCACTGCCGACTTCCAACTCCTGATGGTTGATTCTTTCACCTGAGAATTTCTCTAATCAATGTTTTAAAACATCTTCCTCCCTCTCCTGATACCAGTGCAGGAAACCATCGCCATATTTTTTTTTTTGAAGGCTTATTATGCCAGGGGCTTTTAAAACATACTTGTATTGGAGCAATGTAATTAGACATCCTAGTGAGATTCAAAGTGATGCAAATGCAGATCACATGTCACTTTCTGTATTTCCTTCCCTGTACCCGCCCACCCCACTTCTTCCTCCTCCCCTCCCATGCAGGTAGTGAGATGGGTAGTGCAGCCTTCTTGTCCGGACACAGCAGTATCTGAACACTCCCTTTCCTTTAGCCTCTCTCTCCCTCGCCACCTCCCTCACCAGTCCCTCACCACTGTTCTACTAGTCTCTCCTCGGTTCACTGAAGTCCCCTTTGCTTCCCAGTTTTGTTCTAGCTTGCACATTTGTTATTTCAGCTCTCCTCTGGGGAGCTCCGCCCCAGCCCTTGCCCATTAGGGTTATTCTCCACACCACCGATGGATGGAGGATGGATGGATGGATGGATGGATGGATGGATGGATGGAGGATGGATGGATGGATGGATGGACGGATGGATGGATCTGATCCTGCTGCCTCTGAATTCAGAACACACAACTATCCCCAGCCCAGTCCACTGCTCCTTGCTCTCAGGATAACATCCAACCTGCTGATCAGGTCTCTCTGACTTCATGTCTGTGTGGAATTCTTTCCCCATCTCCATTCATGGGAGTAGAACTAGACTCAGGCTACAGTATCATCTCTTTGCCAGTTCCTGGCTGGTGTGCTCAGTGGGGTCTGCTTCTTACTGTCATTTTCTCTGGCTGATTCTTATTTCTGTTTCAGGAAACTGTGCTTGATCACCTAGGACTGGATTGTGTGCCCAACCTAGGCATGTACTATAATCACTAAAAATACTGTCTTACAGGCCCAAGGAGGTAGGAGGTACATAGCAGTGCTCAGTAACAAACTGAAGGAAGGGAGGGAGGAAGGGAAGGAGGAAAGAAGGAAGGAAGGAAGGAAGAAAAGGAAGGAGGAAGGAAGGAAGGAGAGAAGGGAAAGAGAAAGAAGGAAGAAAGGAAGGAAGGAATGAGGAAAGAAAGAAAGATTCAGGTATTTAATAATCTGGAACAAACTCTGGTCTAGTAAATCCTGATTATACTAAAAATCAACATAATCCTGAACTACAAATCCTCCAGTAAGTAAATTTACAAATAAATTACGTGTAATTAGCATTAAAGAACTTTGCTGTATAATCATGGGAACATTCTTAAAGTGTATCTAAGCTCTAAATTCATTATTTCTGGATTATCTTTAAATGAAGAGGCCCTCAGAAACCCAGGAATAAAACCCTATAATAATAGCCGCGCCAAATCGGCATTTAATTCTCCACTGAAGCTGTTTTCCTAACCCCTGGTTATCTATTCCATTCGTATTCTTCCAGCAGATCATCTTTATCCGAGTGGTGGCTACAGTAAGCAAATGTTATTATAGTTTTTTAATCCTACAAAATAATCTAGACGAAAATCAAACTTAAAGGAACATTTTCTTTTCTCCTTAACTGTGCTTTGTGGTAACAGCCTGGAGTTTTTGTCTGAACTTACATGGTTTGCTATGCCTGCATTGACTGAGAAAGGCCAAAGAGACAAGTTACAATACCATCTCCAAATACCTCAGCATTGGCAAAAGACAGGTTCCAGGCCACTGAGCTTTGCTCCCAGGCACGGCCGTCAGGGAACAAGGATTCTTTCTGGTGAGCTAAGTGTTGTTGCCCTCCGTCCTCACCACCATGCCGGCAAGAGTGAAACCTCGCCAAGAAGTGGCCAGTGTTTAGAGTCGGGAGAGAAACTGCCCCCAGCAGGAGCACTTCAGGATGGGCGCTCGGCTCGTGGTGTGAGCTGGGGACAAAGCGTGGTGTCGGGGAGGAGACACCTGGAGACGGGTGGGGCGAATGCAGGGGCCTGGGCTCATGGTGTGAAGGTGACTAGAAAACAGTATGTGGGAGAATGTGTGTGAGACACACAGACGAGAAGAGAGTCAGGCACAGGAAGCATGGCTTCTTTGCCTTGCACACCATCCAGCCCACACAGGTGTTCCCAGGGCGCGTGCCCCTGCCAAGGCTGGCCCCACTGCAATTTAACGCCATGGCCCTGTGAGTCCAAGGGAGTAGTGATTGTTAGCCCCATTTTGCTGAGAAGAAAACCAAAAATCAGGGAAGAGAAGAGCAATTTATTTATTTGATGACATGCACTGTCAAGACCAGAGCCAGGAATGTTGACATCTTGTCTGGGCTTTTCCCAGTTCTTGCTGTAGCACTGTTCTCTGTATATGGTGCGAGGCTTAAGCATATGTGGAAGACCCAGGGGTCTTCTGAGAGGAATGTAGGGACGATTCCATCACCCATTCAGTAACACCTCCAACTGAGAAATGTCATATAATGTTAAAAGAGGGATATTATAGTGAAATATCAGATGCCCCCTAAAGAGCTCACTTATTAACATCCAGGGTTGATAATGGTTGAGTCATGAGGGTTGTCGTCTCAACAGTAGATAAATTCATTGAAATGGACTTCTCTGGGTAGTGGCCTAGGCCGGCAGGATGTTGCTAGAGAAGGTGGGTCCCTGGAGGTACGGCCTTGGGGATTATAGAAATGGTTTCTCCTCCTCCTCCTCCTCCTCCTCCTCCTCCTCCTCCTCCTCC
>PVLC010029442.1:0-20249 GCA_004027655.1 Graphiurus murinus
GGGGATATTGGGACCCTGGTCTATTCCTCTCTTTTCCACTTCCCAGCCATGAGGTGAGCAGTTTTCTCTGCCATGCACTTCTACCATGATGTGCTGACTTGCCACATGTCCAAAAGCAATGGGGCCAATCTCCTGTGAACTGGAACCTTCAAAACCATGAGCCAAAATGCACCGTTTTTTTTTTTTTTTTAACAAGCTGATTATCTCAGGTTTTTGTATAGTGATGGAAAGCTAACTAACATGTGCTTTAAGTTTTGCAGAGCAGCTCAGGGTGGGCGTACTGAAGTGTGTTCAGACTGCCCTTTGGTCTTCAGAGTGTCTAGATGGTAACTGTTTAATCAGATGTCCACATAAACAACCCAAGGACAAATATTCATTCTCAAAGCTGATATAGTCTAACCTCATCAAGGGGAAGATAAATATTTCCTTGACTCCTACATTTGCAAGGTTGCCTCTCTACAGTGGAGTTATGCCTTCACATTCAAGGCATGACATAGTACTCAATCCTTTTCATCTGTCTGGTGGCTTTGTATCATTATTGTTGGTAGAAGACCTTTTAGCATAATATAATCTCAAAGTTGTACCTTAAAAGATGTTTTGTATTAGCAAGAGCTCTATCTGTTATATAGATACTGTAAAAGTAATCAGAATCAACATCCATTGCCCTAGGGAGAAAAAAGAATATTAAATAAAGCTGGGAAGTTATGAAGAAGATGATTTCATGTTTGTGTTCCTGATAACGGGAATATTCACAAAAAATGATGTGAGAACCATATCGTTACACAAAATCCTCTGCAACTTTACACACAAATATATTTCTGCAAGGACATCCACCCAACACTGTCTGTTCAACCTTGGATAGATGCCACCCTTATTATTGATCTCTATAGCTAAGGATTATTATCTCAAAAGATCTTATGTAATCCTCTTTTTGCCTAGAAACACTTCCCCCTGCTTCAACTTCCTTAAATACACTCATAGTTTAATACAGCATACATATTCTCATTGCAACGCTATTCCTGAATAAACTTAATTAATCTTTGGAGGATCTCTTTCTATTTGTCATTTAGTTTGCTGTTGCTCAAAATATGAAAAACCTAAACATGAAGCACAAATAACTTGGGACCCATGCTTGTGGGCCCAGCATTGAGCAAGAGACTAGTTACGTTTTGTCCTTAGCTCAAGAAAAGAATGGTCTCACATGCTTTGAGTTTGAAGGCCTCTGACAAGAAACAGCCTCAGGCCTGGGGTCGGGGTAGAGGCAGGGGAGATGGAAGAGGCAAGGGTAAAGTAGATCAGAAAAAGGAGGGATTTCCAGGCACTCACCTCTATTTGGACTGAAGGGACAAACCACATGCCAGTCTTCAGAGCAGCTTTAGTTCCCCTCCTTTATCCTTCATTTCAGGTTGGGCTTGCCAGAATGTGAAATATGGCTTATTCCTAAGCTAAATATCATAATGACCTGTCCCCTCAGAATGCAATGCTGCTTTCTAAACTTGATAAGCTCCTGCTCAGCTGAAGCACCACCCTCCTCTCCCCAGTATGTGTGAGTTGTCTAATAAATAGGACTTGAGGATCTCATAGTTTATGACTAAAAAGTCCACATTATTTATTTAAGGAGCATACTTACTTAGGATTTACTGAGTTATCAAAAGTTATAATTTAACCCAAACTTAAAGATACGAGGCTTCTTCATTAAAATATGCTTCCATGTACTTTCCTTCTTATACATATTATGTTTTTGATACAGTCTAGGCAGTTAGAACCATTGCCAATGTCTTCAGCTAAGCGTCCGGAGAGCATCAACGGTATGACTGTGCTCACTAACTCTCTAATGTTGTAGATATTGGATTTCTAATAAGATTGGTTACTTAATAGTGTGATCTTCTTTCTGGAAGTAACAATTTTCCTTCCTGGTTAAGTTGTCATTTCTTGGCACAGCTGCAGTTAAACTATTCCAATTATTTCACAAATGGCTTCATATTCCAAACTGAGATATCTTCCAGAGCCTTTCATCTACATCTTATATATTTCTACATATCTTTCCAATCTATTTTTTTTACTCATCTGTAACAAAGACTATTTTAATTGATGAAGTAAAATTGAACCAAAACTCATCTCACCAAAAGCACTGGCATAGTAGATTGCTGTCAGATTGCTTGGCAGAGCACTCCAGGGGCTTGGAGGCTAATTAAGAAGGCAGAATGGGCTGGGAATGTGGCTCAATGGTAGACCATTTGCTTGGCATGCACAAGGCCCAAGATTCCATCGCAGGGATTAAAAAAAAAAAAAAAGGCAATGGCAAATGAATGGAGAAATGGGTTGAAAGCATTCAGATTATCTTTTTTCAGTTTTTAAATATTGTAATATAATGCCACTAAAAGATTTTGGTACTGGGAATGGAATCTAGGGGCATTGTACCTCTGAGCTATTTTTTTTTTAAATTTTGAAACAGGATCTCATTAAATTACTGAGAATCTTGCTAAGTTTCTGAGGTTGACCTCAAACCTACAATCCTCCTGTCTCAGTCCCCAAATTACTAAGATTACAGACATGTGTCACCATGCCTGGCAATTTCATTAAGATTTTTAGAAATGGAAAATAAATACTTTAATCCTATCAGAAACTTGTTTCATATTAGATTTTGTCCATATTCATGTATTTCTTAAAAAATATATTTTTTTGTTTTTGTGGTACTGGGGATGGAACTCAGAGGCATTCTACCTCCGAGCTATACCCCCAGCCCTATTTTTTTATTCTTTATTTTGAAACAGGGTCTCACTAAGTTGCGGAGTGCCTCACTAGGTAGCTGAAGCTGGCCGAGAACCCAGATCCTCCGGTCTCAGCCTCCCAAATGCTGGGATTACAAGCGTGCGCCACCACGCCCGGATAAAAAATATATTTTTTAAATATAGTAAAACTACAATTATATGTTTTTTTTTCAACGTGGCACTCAATTATAAATACTTTTTTATGTTTTTACATTTTTCTCCATATTTCTCACCTTTTAGTGCTGTCATGATCTTTTATAATATTAGTGTACCATAGTCAGTTTAATAATTTCCTTACTATTGAACAGTAGCCATGCAACTTAGCATTGCTTATGGTAATTATTAACCACTGGTAAATGAATATAAATACAATTTAATTCACATAATAAAAGTGAATATTAGCTATAATTTTCTGTAATTGCAATAATTAATTCAGAGCTGAGGTAACTTGCAACTTGGTAACAAGATTCCTTTACATGTCACCTGTCACCTGCTCCCCAAGGCTGTCGTTCACCTGAGGCACACTGCCCAGGGACAGTAGATTGACAAGGGTAGTGTTGGAATGCCTGGGCTTGAAGTTGGACTGGTTTTACCACTTACTACCTGTTTAAGCTTAGCAAATTACATAACTTCTTTGCATCTCACTTTCCTCCTCTGTAAAGTGGCTATAACAATAGTATCTACTCGAGTGTAGACCAGTGGTAGAGCATGTGGTTGGCATCCACAGGACCCTGGGTTCAATCCCTAGCATTGGGAAACAATAAAGTGATAAGACCTTCTCCACAGGACTATTTTAGGAATACATGAAATATGCTCATAAAGTACTCAAACATTTAACTATCACTATTTCTATAGCAACACCTGCAATTGGAAGCATCTGCCTGTGACTTAGTAATGGTTGTGATAAAATAGACTTTCATTCAGATCCGCAGTTGTATGGAGCTGGGGGAGTGGTTTCTGTGAATCAGTGCATTTTATCTGATATAATTTTATAAGAATACACATTGGAGGAAAAAGAAGCATTTTAAATCAATTACTTAGATTGATTTATTAGATTAATAAGCATGGCAGAGCCTTTCCATCCATAGGACAATGGCCAAAGTTAAAACATGTACATTTTTAAGCTCACTCAACACAATTCAACCGACCAAGTTGTTTGTTTATTTTTCATTCTGGGAATTGAGGCCAAGGGCATTCTACTTCCAAGCTACATCACCAGCCCTTTTTATTTTTTATTAAAAATGTTTTTTGGTGGTCCTGGGGATTGAACCCAGGGACATTCTACCTCTGAGCTAACCCCCCAGTTCTTTTTATTTTATTTTATATTTTTTGTTTTGAGACAGTCTCACTATGTTGCTGAGAGTCTCCTATGTTGCTGAGGCTTTCTTCCAACCTGTGATCTTCCTGTCTCAGCCTCCCAAGACGGGGATTACAGGTGTGCACCACCATGGCCCGCTTTTATTTTTTATTTTGAAACAGGGTCTCACTAAGTTGCTGAGGTTGGCTTTGAAACTGTGATTCTCTGGTCTCAGCCTCCCAAGTACTGGGTTAAAGGTGCCTACCACCATGACCAGCCACACCTCTCCTTTAAATGCAAAGCTGTTTTGTCTCTGGGGGTCTCTATTTATACCAAAGCCTTTAGTATAGGGAGGAGGGTATGAGTTCTTCATTTCTCAAACACTCAATATTTTATACTTTCCAAGGACTGCATTTAGTACTAGGGATGCAACAATAAATAAAATACAGCCAGCACCTTCACGTAGTTACACATAGACACGGAAGACCATTGTAAAGCTAAATACAAGGTGTGGTAACCTCAAGTGATGTAGAAAATGATAGCAGCGTGGGATGAGGGTGGAGGGCTCATCGCACCCTGAGAGGTAGCCTTGGGTGGAAGAAGAGAAGAACGTTTTTCTGGGATGGCAATGGTTGGGCTGAGCCTTAAAGGTCAAGCAGAAAATGGGAGATGGAAGAACGCCCCGAGAACGTGGGAAGTGCAGAGTTCCTCCAGAGGAGCACCAGTTCCGTGTCGCTGAGGAATAAAAAGCAGAGCCTGTAGTCTGAGACGTGGCTGGAAAGGAAGCCAAGACTCCACTTTAAGGAGTTTGGTCTTTCTGTTGACCGTCGTACCCAAGAATAGCTTTGGATATAAGCCAGCCTCCACTCAGAGCTAAGAATCCGTCCCTATTGTCGTTATAAGTTGTCATTTCTTTCTCCTTGAGGTTTAGAACATCTTGTTTCCGAGGGTGACCACTAGCTGTCACTATTGAGCGCAGGTCTAGCTCCCGGGCTGCTAGGGCCCGGCAGTCCCCAGATGGCGGACTCGGCCACGCCTGCTCTAGGTCTGTTCTTGTGCCCGAAGCAGTGACTAACTGGCAGTCTCTCTGGTGAGGAGGTGGCGGCCAAGCCCGAGCTGAACCTGGCCCTGAATTAGGGGCAGAATGATGTGGTGCGGCACACCACTGCCTGCGGCCCCTAGGGGGCGCTGCCACTCCTCTTGCAAACCGAGGCCTGTGGAGGAAAGTCTTTGGTCAGGACCTTGCTCTTTGGGTCCACGGATAACTGGGCGCAGGTTACCACAGGACTGTTCGAGGATAGCGTGAGGAGCCCTGAAACATTCCATCCCTACAGTCCCGCCAGTCAGTCCGCACAGAGACAAGTGACCACTGTCATTTCTTGTGTCCTTTGGGCTTTTGCCCTCATGGCTCTGGGACTCTGTCCTGTCTCCAGTTTGCACCCTCTAGTTACAGGTTATGCAACGTGGACACGTGTCCTCCTCTCTGCCCTTTGGTATTTTTTTTATCTTTTAATCTTCCTTCTCAGAAACTCTTCAGCTCAGTCGCTGTTCATCGGCCACTTTGAGTTCTCAAAATTTACTTATAAACCAGGCGAGGTGTTTCATGCCTGTCATCACAGTACTCGAGAGGTTGAGACAGGAGGATTGCAGGTTGGAGGCCAGCCTCAGCAACTTGGCAAGACCCTCAATAACTTAGCAAGACCCTGTTTCAAAATGAAAAATAGAGCCGGGCGTGGTGGCACACGCTTGTAATCCCAGCATTCGGGAGGCTGAGACTGGAGGATCCGGGTTCGCGGCCAGCCTCAGCTACCTAGTGAGGCACTCTGCAACTTGATGAGACTCGGTTTCAAAATAAGGAATAAAAAATAGGGCTGGGGGTGTAGCTCGGAGGTAGAATGCCCCTGAGTTCAATCCCCAGGACCGAAAAAAAAAAAAAAAAAAATAGAAAAGGTTTGCAGGTATAGCTCAGTAGTAGAGCACCCCTGGGTTCAATCCCCAGTACCACAAAAAAGAATTTATTTATATATATACATGTAATATATGTAAGCCCTTATAATACTTAAGTATATAAGTACTTATATATTATAAGATATAATTATGTACATAATTACTATAATGAAGCAAATTAACATTTCCATTATCTCACAGTCACTTTTGTGTGTGTGTGCGGGGGTGGGTAAAAGGACCTAAAATCTCTCTTGGCAAAGTTCTAGTATACAATACAATATTATTAACTACAGTTCTGCTATTGAAGATGTCAAAGATCTGCCATTCTGGCATATTTACTACCTAAAGACTCTTCAAAAACAGCAGGGACAAGATCACTGTGATTTTCGAGCTTTTTCTTAAGAACAAAAGTTGCAATTCTCATGTGAAACACATCTTCCCTGTATTAGGGGAAAAAGTAATCATTAAGGATGGGAAATTGAGGCCAAGAGAAAGCTGTACCAACCAAATTTGTTAAAGTCATTGTATTCTCCTAGTCACTTCTGTACCCAATTAAATACCTGAGCTCAGGCCCCTTTGTTTACCACGTGCTCACCATTTATTATTCTTTGTCCAATTCAACATAGAAGGAAACAGCTAACTGCTTCTTTGGGTTTTTATTTCCTTATGAGGGTTCCCATGCCACATAAAGCTTGTATTAAATACACTTGAATGCTTTTTCTCCTACGAATCTATCTTGTGTCAATTTAATACTCAGGCCCAGCAGGGATCCTAAGATAATAGAGGTAGGATTTTGCCACCCGTACACTGTAGTTAGATCTCTAAGCTTATTTATCCTACATAACTGAAACTTTGTGCCCTTTGACTTCCATCTCCCCCTTTCCCTTCCTTCCCCAACGCTGGTAATCATCATTCTACTTTCTGTTTCTTTGTATTTGAGGTTTTAAAAAATAATATTCTACATATAAGTGAGGTTATGCAGTATTTGTCTTTCTTTCCTAACTTATTCATGTCGTCTAGGTTCATCCATGTTGTTGCAAATGGCAGGATCTCTTTTTTTAAGGCTGAATAATATTCCTTTGTATATATGTGTGTATATTTTGGCAAGGAAAATAACAGACGAGGTAACTGAACATTAGAGCTGACTCCACCCTTGGGTTCAATCCCCATACTCCAGTATGATACAGATGCTGGAATTATCAGTCAGGGAATCTAACACAGCTAGTATCACTATGTTAAAGAGTCAGAAGGAAAAAAAAATAGATAACATATCAGATGAATAATGTCAGCAGAGAAATGGAAACTCAAAGGGATCAAAAGGAAATGTTAGATATAAAAAAACACAGCAACAAAAATGAAGACTTTTTATAGGTCAACAGATATAAGTGTTGAGCAAAGAATCGGTGAAACTGAAGACTAGTCAAAAGAAATTACCTAATAGAAAACACAAAAAGATTTATATAAAAATTCGTAGCATTACATCCAAGCACTATAATAAAATATCAAGCAGTTGAACACTGGAATACCAAGGAGGCATGAAAGAGAACAACAGAGATGAAGGAGAGATCGGGTGGAAGACATATTTGAAAAATTAAAGTCCAAAAAGCAAAAATATCAGTGATGTGTGTGTGTGTGTGTGTGTGTGTGTGTGTGTGTATGTCGGGGGAGGGGGGCCAAAGAATGAATAGTCAGGACACAGAGGATCTTTAGGGCAGTGAAGCTACTTTGTATGAGGCTATAGTGGTGGACAGGCATCATTATACATTTGTCCAAACCCATAGAATATGTAACGCCAAGAGTGCATCCCAGTATAAACTATGGACTTTGGGTGACAATGATGTAAATTCTTTGTGCCAATCTGTAGGGGGATTTTGATAACAGGGGAAGCTGATGGGAACTTTGTACATCCTGCTCAATTTTGCTGCAAACCTAAAACTGCTCTCAAAATAAAATCTACTGAAAAAAAAAAAGAATCTATTTCTGCCTCACCTTTCAGTGGGGTAGCATTACCTTTTGTTCTAGGTTCATATCTTCATCCTTTGCATTCTGGATGTGTATAGACTTATTTTTGTGTCTCCTGGCTTTTTGACCTGTGGTCACTGAGGCTGTAAGTTCTGTTTTTACCTTATTAGAAATTCTCTGTTTTCTCATCTGCCTTGCCTTTCATGTTTGCTGTGTTCCCATCCTCATCCCCTACTCGAGTCCCTTTTTGAAAATAAGAGAACTGAGACAGGGTTAAAAATTGCTGAGAGGAAGAGGCTCTCGCATGTCAGAGAGACCCTGAGCTGCCTTGGCATTCTGTATGAACTGGTGACCCCTGGGGACAGAGGAACATCGAGACGTTGACATTGAGGCAGAGTTACTGAAGACATCATGAACACTTGTATCAGAGTGGCCAATGTGTTTTCCTTTCCCCTTAACACTACAAATTATTTTGTTTGCATACTTCCCTTGAGAAATTAAGGGATACTTCTGGGACTTAATTTACACATGTGTTCCAGGGCTCTGGGCTGGGTACAAATGAAGAAGAGTGTGGATTCTTGGAAAATTCCCTGGACAGTAGGCATTGCCAGCGAGGGTCAGGAGTTCTATCTTACAGTACTTGACAGGGGAATGGGAGCTCACCTTGAGCCAGGGGAAGGTTCGCCCCACAACTCAAGTCCCAAAGGATGAGTTAAAAGCATAACATATGCTAACTTCTTTCTTTAATGCAACTGTAGAGCCATAAGGGCCATGTCCAAAAGGGACATGTAAGCGGAACTACTGATGTCTGAGAGAAAATATTGAAATTTCTACTTATTTTTATCTTGTCTTTTGAAGATTTCTATATCTGCCTACAATTTGTTAGCAAATATTATGTGTATATATTGCATAAAACATACTAATGATGTCCCTATTAGACATATATATGCTTAATCATCATTTTAATGGTGATGTATATGATCATGAGACCATGACTCTGGAAAATCTTTGATTCAATCCTTCGAAGCTTGTCATAGACTATTGTCTCCATCTGATTTCTGTTGCTAGAACTGAATACCATAGACTGGAAATTTTATAAAGAAAAGAGACCTGCTCATGATTCTGGAGACTGGGAAATTTGAGAACATCCTCCTACTCCCAGCCCCAGTATCTGGGGAGAGTCTTCTTTCTACATTGGTGTAATATAGTAGAGGGTAACATGTGATGAGACAGAAAGCTTGCTTTCACAGACAGCCACTCCCATGATAACCTATTAATCCACAGATGCAGTGATCCATTCATGAGGGCAACGCTCCCATGAGTACACACCCCAAAGGTCCCACTTCTCAATACTTGAGGACAAATTTACCATTCGATTTTGGGGGAACACATTCAAACCATGGCAACTATTCTCTGGAGTGGGTCTGAGATACTGACCCAAAGCGGTCCAGCCAAAGAGAACGGTCCAGTGTGCATGGAGAATGGAAGCTCTGAGGAGAGGCTTGGTGGTGAGGTGAGACTTGTCCTTGAGAAGTAGCTCCTTGGGAAGAGCAGGTGGGAAGTCTGTCCCTGTGCCAATGTGAGTCATCTCCTCTGAGGTCATCTCGTCAGGCTCCCTCCTACCCGATATCTAGAGCCTCAGACAACATTCTTCATTGAGAAGAGGCACTAACAGTTTCCCAAAGAGAAATATGAAGAGGTGAAGGGCCTAGCATGACCTCCAGCATGGGTGGAGCCATGATAAATTAGGACCCTCCAGATGATCCTGGGAGCAGCTGTGGTTACCATGGTAACAGCCTGACATCTATTCTTCTTCCTCCTCCTCCTTCTCCTCCTCCTCCTCTTCTTCCTCCTCCTCCCCCTCACTCTTCTTCTCTTCCTCCCCCTCTTTCTTCCTTTCTTCTTTCCTTTTTTTTTGAGGTACTGTATATGGAACCTAGGGCTTCATGCATGCTAGGCGAGCACTCTACCACTGAGCCACACCCCTTGCCCCCCCTTTTAAATTTTATTTAGTTTTATTTTATTTACCATCTGGTTAAGCTGCCCAGGCTGGCCTTGAACTTGTGATCCTTGCTCAAATTATAGGCATGCCACCACACCAGCTTACTTTTCTATATGAGACATATCAAATGAAAATATTTTTTTTCTCAATAATATCAATAGCTGGGATTGCAAGTGTGCCACTGTGCCTGTCTCAGAGCCTGCAATTCTTAGGAATTATGTCCTTCTGCTGATAGTATCTCCCTGTTTCTGTGGCGATTTATACTTGTGACAAACACAACATGTTGCTTAAGAGATCCTCAATTTTGTTTGAGGTGGCAAACTGCCCAGCTGAAAACTCCATTTAGGACATGTGGTCACATGATGTGGCTGTGGAAGACAAAGTTTCTGGGATGCTCTTTATCAGGGGTCATATTCACCTTGTGCTCTTCCCCTTCCCCTTTCTCTTGCCTAAAACAGTGAGCGATGTTGAAGGCAGTATCATCGCTTCTGGACCACCCAGCTACAAGGAGGAAGATGGATCCTGAGGGGAGAGAGAGAAGACGCTTGGGTCCCTGAAGGCCCTGGATTGTTCCGCCCAGACTTTTGTTATGGGAGGGAAATAAATCTCTCCTTGATTCACCCGTTGGACAGTTGAGTTTTCTGTCACTCCCTGGGGAATGCAGGGCAAACAGACATGAAGGCCTCCACCGCAGGGCTTTTTGACATTTCTGCTGAGGCTGTTGGTTCCCTGTAAGATGCTGATCCCCCTAGAATTGAAGAGCAAGTTTTCCATGTCTTCGTCAGCCCTGGTTCTACTCTGCTTTGACAATTGGGGAAAGATTTCCTATCACTCTACTAGTCAGCTTGGTCATGCTTACTGACGGGGGAAAATACAGTTAATCCATATGATCAGAGTTTGATTCCAAGTCCTGGAAGGGAGAGGCAGTGAACTGGCTCTTTAAGACCCAGTTCTGTGAGGAATGTGGAAGGAGAGAGTCACTGTGATGTGCCTGGGCTGGCCTTACAGGCTGGAGAAACTGATACGCTCCACTTCTTCCTCCTCCTCCATAGGCAGCCGCATCACACAGGTGGCTTGGAACGCCTGGCTGTGAGGAGAATATTTACATCCTGGAAAAAAGTAAATGCTGCAAATCAGCAAGTCAGGCCTTTCCCCCTGCTTTTGCTGAAGAACTGGTTGTTAAATGTTGACCAGCTCATACTCAGGAAAAAAAAAAAGATTTACCTTATTAACAATCTAGATATTGGCTCAACTTTCATGCTCTCTAAAAAGCCACAAGTGGCAGCATCTGGGTATTTCCATAACAAGAATACACTTTGGAGCTTCTGATCCTGGCAGCTAACAGAAGTCCTGTTTCAAAGTTGATATTTTCCCTTCCTACCTCCCTTTTTACCTCCTCCCACCCCATTAATTAATAACATGCTTTTATCAGTTTACTGACCAAAGGGCTGTAGACCTGAAGAGCTGGCACCCCTGGGTATGAAAAAGAACTAACTTATGACATAGACATGAATTGAATCTTTTCTGATAAACACACCTATGTCCCAATTGTTTGACTTGTCAAATAAGGGCAAATATTGAAATTTGGATTCATTTGCAGCAGAGGCACTGGATATGTGCACCAGCAAGTTGTTTGATGATTCTAGCTCCTGGCCTTTGAGCCACCACAGCCTCATTGATGGAGCAGAAATTAACTATCCTTGGCAATTCCTGCCCAGGCTGCAGATTTATGTGTGATACAAATGCTATTTTATGTTTTAAGCCATCAAATTTTGCAGCCATGGTAATTGGAACAGGGACAGGCAATAAACAAGATAAATGAGTAAAAAGATAGATAATTACAAGAGATAGAGAGGAAAAATGAAGCAGAGAAAGGAGATATAACATATCTGAACAGTTTTTATTTAGGGTGGTTAAGGAAGACCTCGTTGAAAAAGCAGTTGCTGAGTAAAGACCTGAAGGAATCGAGGCGGCTGGCCTGGTGGGTCATTCCAGGCACAGAGAAGTGGAAGCATGCGTAACATATTCCAGGGATAGAGAGGAGGCTGATGTGTCTGGAGAAAGAAGGGGGGGGTAGTAGGAGATGAGGTCTAAGAGCAAATGAGGAGCTGCATCATGTCAGGTGGGATCTGTAGGTTTCTGTAAGGACTTTGGTTTTTTGTCTTGGAAATTTTTGTTTTTCCAGCCCATGTCCACAGCATGACAAGGTGCGACGTTATTCTCTTTTAATCAGATCACATTTTTGCATTAGGACTCCTAGAAATTCCAGGTCAAGGGGTGACCGTCTTTGACTTGACTTGTCTTTGCTGGAAGCCTGAGATTATGATAATACTGCCTGTATTCTGCCTGGGGCATCGAATACAGAGCACCACAAACTGGCTGGCTTAAGACAGTAGAAATGTATTAACTTAATGTATTAAGTCCCAGAGACTTGATCACAATCCAATTGCCACCAGGGCCACCGTTCCTGTGAAATCTGTAGAGGAGAATCCTTTACCTCTTCTTACCGGCTGGAGGTGTTCAATCCTTGACATTTATTCCTGCAACTGTATCACGGGAATCTGCCTCTGTCACCATACAGCCTGTGGTGTTCGTTTGCCTTTGCAGGGCTGCCTTCTTGTAAGGACACGTGTCATATTGCCTACCCTAATACAGGATGAGGACTTCAACATATCATCTTGACACAGGGACCACTGTGGGTTGGGCCTGGATGAGGAGGTCTCAGCCCTGGACCCATAGCTTACCTCAGCCCCTATGTTCAAGAGCTAAAGAATTCAGCTTAGCCTATGATCCCAGAACTTGGTAGACTGAGACAGGAGGATTGGAGGTTTGAGGCCAGCCTCAGCAGTTTAGTGAGAACTTCAGCAACTTAGGGAGACCCTGTTTCAAAATAAATGAATAAATAAAAATGGCTATAGATGTAGCTCCGGTAAGAATTCCCTGTGTTCAATCCCCAACACTGTTAAAAAGAGCAAGGGGGGGGGGATCGTGGTGGCGCACCCTTGTAATCCCAGCACTTGGGAGGCTGAGACTGGAGGATCCGGGTTCGCGGCCAGCCTCAGCTACCTAGTGAGGCCCTCCGCAACTTAGTGAGACCCTGTTTCAAAATAAAGAATAAAAAATAGGGCTGGGGTATAGCTCGGAGGTAGAACGCCCCTGAGTTCAATCCCCAGTTCCGCAAAAAAAAAAAAAAAAAAAAAAAAAGAGGTGGGGGGCGCAGAGATATTTCAGCTCAGGAGACACAGGAGTCAGAGTACAGTGTTTAATAAAAGGAGACAGGGAGAGGCAGCAGGGCTCCTGAACAGGGGAGGGGTCCCCCAAAGGGTGCTGCACCCTGGTGCTCACGCTGGGTCTTGGCTGTAGCTGCTGCCAAGGAGGCACCCTCAAATCTCTGTTGCAGCTACTCTTCCCCTCTGCAGCTGCCAGTGTTGCTGCTGCTGCTGCTGGTGGTGCTGGTACAGCTTTGGGGCTGCAAGTGATCGGCGTTTGCTGTCCACTGTTGCTGTTGCTACTCTCCTCGCCTTGGCTACTTTTCTTCTGCTACTCCATGCTGCTCAGCATTGCTGGCCTTAGAGCTCTGCAAGCATTGCTACTCTGTGGTAGCTTAATCCTCCCCTCCCCGCCTCTTTTCCTGCACATCTCTGCTTGAGGCTAGTTTATATAGCCTGGCAATTCTTCGGATTGATCCTTAGATCTGGGTCCTGACTGGTCTGTTTTCAATCCCTCTTGGATCAGTCTTAAGCTAGAAGTTGGGGAGTGTGCCAGTCCCAGCTCTTTCCCTGGCTCACTACCCTTTATAAATCTTTTTGTTTTCTTTTTTATGGTACTGGGGTTGAACCCAGGGATATTCTACTTCTGAGCTACACCTCCAGCCCTATTTTATTTTTTTATTTTGAAACAGGGTCTCACTAAGTTGTGGAGGGCCTCATTAAATTGATGAGGCTAGTTGTAAACCTGTGATCCTTCTGTCTCAGCCTCCTAAATACTGGGATGTGCCACCATGCCCGGCTTAATCTTAACCTAACTAATTACATCTGTGATGATCTATTTCCACATAAGGTGACATTCTAAGGTATTGGGGATGAGGACTTCAACATATCTTTTTGGGGCTACAACTCAACCCATAAAACTACCATTTTAAGAACCAAGGGTCTATTCCTCCAAGAGAAGACATTCCTAATTGTGTAACACCTTATGCTAGTTATACTTCCAGTCTCCAGTCCACCCCTGCCCACTCCACATGTCTTGGAGTTTCCTCTATGTGAGTACATATAAGTCAACTTAATCCCTTGTTGTTAGGACATAGTGATTTCATAATACTGATGTCCTCTGATTTAAATGCTTATTTACAACATTAAGGTTGTATTAATTTTTTTCTACTATGAATATAATATGTGGTGTGAGTTTTTTTTATTTTTCTAATGGTTAATACAATACTTCTCTTGTGGGAAGATATTATTACTTTTTTTTGAGGTACTGGGGATTGAACTCAGGGGCTAATTCTACCTCCCGGCTACACCCCTGGTCCTATTTTTTATTTTGAAACAGGGTTTCATTAAGTTTCGGAGAGCCTTACTAAGTAGCTGAGGGTGGCCACGAACCTGGATCCTCCAGGCTCAGCCTCCCAAGTACTGGGATTACAAGCGTGCTCCACCAAGCCTGGCTCAGCAATATCTTTTAAAACAAAAATTAATGTCAGCCGGGTGTAATGGCACCTCAGCTAAAAGATAATGTCAGCCTCAGCTACTTAGTAAGGCTCTCTACAACTTAGTGAGACCCTATTTCACAATAAAAAATAACAAATAGGACCAGGGGTGTAGTTGGGAGGTAGAATTAGCCCCTGAGTTCAATCCCCAGTACCTAAAAATAATAATAATAATAATAATAATAATAATAATAATAATAATAATATCTCCCACAAGTGAATTATTGTATTAACCATTATTGTATTAGGTAGAAGGTAGAATTAGCCCCTGAGTTCAATCCCTAGTACTGCAAATAGTAATAATAATAATAATAAATAAAAGATAAAAAAAGGATATTGCTGGGTGACTCCAAGGAGAGTTAGTATCAACTATGCATGATAAATAAGAGAGAAAAGAGAGAGACTGGACTCTCTAGGGGTCTGACTCAGAGAAGAGGAGGAAGCACTTTGAGAGGGATTTAGCTAAAGGGAAAGCTCTAGAGTTAAGTGATGAACACTGAATGAATATAAACTCAATCTTCTTTCTTCCCCACAAAATAGTGGGAAGATGCTGTACTGCCCACTAATACTTTTACTGAGAGCAGAATTACTTTTGGAGTTTGCAGAGGTGCTGAATTTTTGTGTTAGTGTTGGTGAGATGTGAATGATACACATCTGGCTTCCACATGTGATGTGAACATGTACATCCTTATACATATGTCATGAAGTTCAGGATCAAGTGAGCTAAGAAGGGCAGGTTCTTTTAAGTGGAACTTGTCCAATGACAAGGAACATAGTACTGCTGATACCACTGAAATTGGAGCTTGGTTTCAGCTTCTGGAAACCATGTCACTCCTAAGAGATGGGGACAGGCATCTACGGTGCAGGGGAGCAGGTTAGGGATTAAATGAGGGTCCGTAAGATAACCTCTTGGCAGGGCTTGTGGAAGGTTGTCTTGCTGAAAAGAATAGGAGCAGCTTGGTAAGCAAAGCTGGATTCAGTACTTACCCAGGTGAGGGGGAGTGCTGCTGTAGCCTCCCAGAGTCAGGAGGGTGAGTACTAGTGTCTCATTTAAGGTAGACCTCAGTGAGGTGTGTGAGGGTTGGGTAAGGATTGTGATACAGCAGTTTGAGATTGGTGAGCTTGCTGTAGCCAGGGCTTTGAAGAGAGGATTCCAAAGAGTGTTGAGGAGCATCTAGGAAATTTCCCCTGCATCCACCAAAATACTTTCCATCCTTTTCCACCTTGCTTGGAGAAGCTGACCTGTGTGGTCTCTACCAATTTGCTCTTCTGTCCAGCTAATGGGAAATACCAGCTAGAGATCAGAGAGGTGGAAAGGAGTGGCTGGGGTGTTTATTCCCCCCAGTTCCCTCCTTCATGGTCCTTGGTAGGTCCTTGCATACCCTAACCAAATGTCACAGCTTCTATCATATGGTACTCTCCAAACAGGACTCTCCATCCTGGGTTCTGGTAATAGTTTTCTTCTCTTGTCTCTATAGGCCTATGTGTGGAAAGAGATTTAACTAGCCCTGAGAGTGTACACTATTGCTTATGGGTTACCTTTGCTTTATTTACACTTTTGTAAAGAGTTCCATTTATTATTGTTATTTGCCACAGCTCCTTAATAGCTGGATCTTGAGCAAGGCTCAGTCCGCTGGAGTCCTGCAAGGCAGATGATTCCAAAAGAAGGAATGCGTGGCATTTCCCACTTTGCATTATTATATTCTGGAAGTTTTGGGTGCTTTGGGTTTTACTTTCATATTAATTATAAAGGAAAATTTCTTAGAAACACAAGATGGCTGGACGGATTATGATTCCTCAATAGTAGCTGAAAAAAGCAGTGCCTCAGCGTGCCTCAAAGATATTCATTAACCTTTTACAAACATCAGGAAATAGGCTATGCAAGCTTAGTTACTATCAGCACAGTTTAGAAACAATATAACAAACCAAAGAAACTTAGGTCTACTATTTTTATCTGAGTAAAGAAAGCTTTAAGACAGTTTCCCCCTCTCTGAAACACCTCCCCCTTGTGTCCACCACACATTAACTAACTCTAGCTGCCTGAGAATAAGATAAGAACACTGCTTACAGGAGCTAAAACAAGTAGTGAAGATTTAAACTAATGGAAAGAGACTCTTTGTCGTTAACCCTTAACACTGCTTTGTACTAAAAAAATTTTTATATACGTATTGTATTCTGTAACCTTTACTGTTTTCTTAATCCCATGAGAAATGGCTTTTCTAGTTAAAGATGTACCCACTCGACTTTAGGAAAAACAAGTTTGTAAAAATTCCTTTTCTATATGCCTCATTGTAAAAGATAGTATAAGAAACAGTGACTGACATGAATTAAACAGATGCGCTTCAACACTGCATGGGGTGTGAGCGTATTCTCGAGACCTCATCTCATTCCACACCTAACGAGGGACCCCCGACCCCGCTGCCTCGAGGGCTGGCTCCCGACAGTTATTATTATTATTATTATTATTATTATTATTATTATTATTGTTGTTATTATTTACTAAAATCACCCAGCATGAAGGTGCTATCTCTTGCCTTTTGGGTCTTGACCAATAGATGGCTTTGCTGAGTTATCATTGTAGCTGATATTTTGTTTCCCATTTGGCTATAGTCAGGCGATGCCTAGCAAGTGTTTGATAAATACCTGTAGAATGAATAAATGAATGACTAAATGAATGAGTGGTGGAATTTAAACTCCAACTCTTCCTCTCCAAACCTCAAATATATAGTTGAACATTCCTGTGTAAAATATAGATGCTTAGCTGGGTGTGGTGGTGCACATCTATAATCCCAGTACTTGAGAGTCTGAGACAGGAGGATTTCAGGTTCAAGGCCAGCCTCAGAAACTTAGTGAGACCCTGTTTCAAAGTAAAAAAATAAAATAGGGCTGGGGGTATAGCTCAGAGGTGAAACACCCTGGGTCCAATTCCTAATACTGTGTGTGTGTGTGTGTGTGTGTGTGTGTGTGTGTGTGTGTGTGTGTATGCTTGATGGACTCTGAAAGCAATATATAGTCCTAAATTCTGTGATTCAAATTTCCAAGGACCTCCACTCCTCTTGAGTTTACCCTAATGGCTCATGTCCAGGTGTCCTCCCTCTCAGAAGAGCAATGTACAATAACATGACAAGTATCTGAAATACACAAAGATAATAAAGGCATGATGCTCACTAAATGAAGAGTAAGGTGATTTCTTTACCCTGGGACAAATAAAAAGTTTAGATCACAAAATAAGAAAAGAACATTAAGATTTTTTGTTTGTGCAGTTTATGGTTTTAAAGGTACCATACTGAATGAACTAAAATTATAGCTACTGGGTTTGAATTTATAAAGTGTATGTGACCTTTATTATAATTAATATTGTTTTAAGCATGGTAATATTGTTATATATGAGGCAAATTTGATATTAATACCTTATAATTATACCTATGGTCACTATTGATTTCATAAATACAGGCTACAAAGAGGTTCATGACATTTATTGTAATTGCATTTCCACTGTGCAAGTGTTAGAGGAACTCCTTCCAAGTGTGAGATATAGCCTGTGACTTGCATGTCTCTGGAAACACCTTAGTTATCCCTCCGGGAAGATGCTTTCATGGATACAGTTTGAAGAGATGTTGTGCAAAATAGTTCCAAGATCCCTCACCAAGCCCATGCATAAAAGGAGTTCTTAGTTGTTTATAAATTTGTCAAAATTATAGGTCCTCAGTGTGATAAATTCCAAGATCCTCCTCCCTGGATTTCCCAGCAAGAAATAGGTCAAGAGTGATTTGCCATAGTACATTTCGTTTTGACGCAGAGCTGTGCCTTTGATGATCTCCAGGGCACACTCCTCCTTTGGAGCTGCTTCTGCTTCCAATATCCCAGAAACTGCCTCCATGGCTGTGTCTGTAGAATGACAAGGGAAGAATGGGGTTATGCAAGACTAGCAGACTGTATATGACGGAAGACCTGCAGACACCAAGAACTTAGCTGTATGGGACATTTGCCAATGCTTGAGCATCACAAACCCTGTAGGGAATACATAGAGAGCTGGGTGTGTTTAGAGCCTGTTGGGCAAAGAGAGCTTGGTTCTAATGGAGGCCTTGCCTCCCTGGATGGAGATTTGTGGGTGCAGTTAGGGGGATTAGTTGAGGGATCTGAGTCATGCTCGTCTCTTGGTGGTTTAGTTGGAGCAGGGATCAATATGGTGGTGGAGGGCAGAATAATGACAGAAGTCACATAAAGACCCAGTAGCTAATGAGAAATATCAGTGAGCAAAAACAAAGTGCTATGATAATGACTTACTGACTTGTAAAAGGAAAGATATGGCCCAGGTTTTCCCCTTTCTCAACACTAACTGCTTTTGTGATTATGGTTCTCTTCTCTCTCCTTCCAAGTTTCCATGCCTTTCTTGTACAGCCACCCTCTCTCCTTCTGTTTTTTTTTTTTCCACTTGGTGCCACTACTTGTCTCCTTGTTCTGTAATTGCTACTAAATTAATCTTTAAATACAATATTCTTAGAATTCCTAATGTGTGTTTTAGATAAACTTTCATTTGGACGTAGAGAAAACTTGTAAAAATTGTAGTGTCTCTTTGTATACCTTACCCTGTTTTCTCTAATTGTCATAGCATATATAATCATTGTGCAATGGTCAAGAACCAGTACAATAACATTAACTAAATTACAGAACTTATTTTTCACTAATGTCCTTTTTATGTTCTGGGATTGTGTTGATGTTTGCACCTAGTAGTAATTTCTTCTTCTTTTATCTCCATCTGTGATAATTCTTCAGTCTTTTCTTGTCTCTCATGATCTTGACACTTTTAAACAGTATTGATGAGTTGTTTTGAGGAATGTCCCTCCATTTGGGTTTGTACCTTGTTTTATTTTTTTATGATTGGGGAAGATTATGCATTTTGGGCAAGAATACTACAAAAATGGTAGTGAGTCCTTTTCAGTACATCACAACAAAGGGTTTATGATATCAATGTCTTATTACAATTGATATGATTAAAACACATTTGCATTTGATAAGTCTCATACAGAAATTAAGCTGGGTATGGTGGCGCATACCTACAATTCCAGCTACTTGGAGGCTAGGGCAGGAGAATTGCAAATTCAAAGTCAGCCTGGGCAGCTTAGCCAGACCCTGTTTTAAACTAAAAGAAAAAGTGGTGGGGATATAGCTCAGTGGTAGAGCACTTGCCTAGCATGCAGGAGTCTGGGTTCCATCCCCAGTTTAAAAAAAAAAAAAAAAGTAATGGCTGTTGAGAGTTCATGAGGGCATACAATGTTCAGAGAAGGAGAAGGTGATGAATGTGGTGTCACCTTGCAAACATGATGGTCAGAATGGAAAGGAGGGTCAAAGAGCAGTTGGAGACTACACCAGTAACAGAAGTGCTTCATTAAATGAGAGAGCTCTGTGCTTCTCTCTCTCAGTCACTGTTTCTTAATGCACTACTCATGTGTCAGGGAGTACAGTAGCCTCCCTGTCCACAATGGTAAGACAGACAGTCCACCTGCAGGTCACTGATTCCAATGTCTTAGCCTTACCTGTGTTTATGAGGCCGAGGATACACAG
>PVLC010029443.1:0-20098 GCA_004027655.1 Graphiurus murinus
TGCAATTATGAAAGGGACTAAATCTCTTGAAAAACCTGCTCCCCTCCCCCCACATGCTCTGGTTTTCTTCTGGGAAATAAAAACAAATACAAGGGCACAAATACAATGAGAAACAAACTACAAGGCAAAACACAATAGACTCTATTAGGGCATTTTATTACATGAAATCTAAATCATAAATTAATATTTTCAAGTTAAATAAAAGCCTCTTTAAATAGCAAAGTCTGTAAGCTTATAGTCTCTCAATTAATATATTTTATTTATGCCAGAATAAACTCTTTTCAGCTCCATTAACTGCCTTTTCTCAATTAAGTTGTTTAGCTAGTTATATATAAACATACATTTATATACATACATGTATGTAAATACACATTTTAATCATAATTCTTCTCATCTTTTTTCTCACCAGTTTGAAGGCAATCAATTCTCATATAAAGGTCTGCCTTTTGTCACCACATATTTTTAGTATTCTGTCCTAGGCAATCTCATTCATTTTTATTTCTTCAACCAGCATCCTTTTGCAAGTTAACCCTTCATTAAACATCTCTAGCCCTCATTACTATGCTGAGCTCCATAGGCACCCTTCTAACATTTCTCAGCTGAATCTCTTCAAATGAATACCTCCTGTCATGTTCCCTCAGCATCACCATCACCTGGGCACAAATGATCCAATTTATTTGGCCATCATCCTCTCCTTCACCCTCCATATCCAATAATCTGCCATTTACCACCGGTACATGAATTAAATTCTCCTTTGTATCTTTGTCCACCTTTCTATTTCTACTGTTTATTATCGCTGGATAGAATTAATTCAAAACTAATTGGTTTCCTTCTTTCATTCTCCTTTCATTTCTGTATTCAAGCCTCTACATCATCAAGTCACTCCCTTAAATCAAAACCTGTGATAGATTTACATTGCCTAGATTCTAACTAAACTCCCTAGCAACATTCAAGGTCCTCAATGGCTAGCCCCAGGCTATCTTTCTAGACTTACCTGTCACAATAGGTACTCTGCATCCTATACTCTAACCACTGGGTATAAATTATTACTCCCGTAACACTCTATACTCTCCTACCTTCCTATCCTCAACTGTGTCCGTTTACCTATCATCTTGAAGTAAGGGTCAAGGTCATGCTTACCACCATATATCTAAGGCTTTACATACTATTCTTAACTATTCTTTACACAGGACAGTTGAAATCACTTTTCAATGAACTCAACTTCACCTATCAATATTCTATACACTATTTAAAACCTAGCTCAAAAACTATATCTTGAATAAAATCTAATAAAATATTTTTAATCTCAGCTCCTCCTACCCTACTCCAGCTGTTATGCCTTGTGCATTCTCCTAACATTCTATAACACAGTTCATCACAGTAGCCCTCAAAATATGCTCCCTTGGAACACAGTCATTTTACAACAAGCTGAACCAAGATTTATCATAAAATTCCCAAAGTGATTGTCTTCCCAATTTGGCGAGGGGTGGGGGGCGTAAGATACTGGATAGAATCTCTTTAAGGACTTCCTCCCATAGTTTGTTTTAAATCTTTTGGTCCCTTTAGCAAAATATTCTGATACAACTAAAATATACCAACATTTCAAGGTACTGTGGAGCTAGTACCATGACATGTTAGTGTTCTGAAAAGGGAACAAGTGAGAGAATCACAGCTTTAATGTAGTTTACCTTTTACGACACCTGTGTATGTGTTTCTTCCTACCAGCTTTTAACCCTTTTGGGGGTAGGACTATTCCCCCAAGACTCAGAACAAAAGAAGCACTCAATAAATGTCTTATTGATTGAATTCTTTCACTGCCCTTAAATATTTTCTAGACCTTCTCTAAATAATACTGTTTTGTTGTTGTTGAAGAATGAATGGCTACCATAATTAGAACTACATGGAATATAAACCTCTAGTTATAAACAAGAGGTGAATCCAGATTCTATTAACAAAGGTTCCCAATTTTTAAAGGTTTATATAATTGAGATAAAATTACAGAACCTGTACTTTTGTGAGGGTGAGAGGGGTTTAGACTATTTGGGAGCAATAAACAACTTGTTAAAATTCCTAATTAAATTCTGGGTTTTGATCTTAATTGAATGTAAGCAAACCAACTGAAATTCAAATTTAACTTAGGAGAAGATTAAAAGCTGTCTATAGAATTCATTTTGATTCAATTATTACATTTAGATACCTCTATTAAGTTTTTAAGGTTTTATTAAGGATTATTTTGTGCTATCACCCCCCCATATTCTGCCAACTAAAAAGCAATTATAAAACTAACCTTCAGCTATACACACACACACACACACACACACACACACACACACGCACATTTTTTTTTATGGTGGTACCAGGGATTGAACCCAGGGACATTCTATCTCTGAGCTCTACCCCCAGTCCTATTTTTTATTCTTTATTTTGAAACAAGGTCTCACTAAGTTGCAGAGGGCCTCACTAAGTAGCTGAGGCTGGCTGTGAACCTGGATCCTCCAGTCTCAGCCTCCCAAGTACTGGGATTACAAGCGTGCACCACGACGCCCAGCCAGCTATATTTTTAAAATGACTTTTCAGCAGATATATGTACCACTTTTAACAGCAACTTAATGGAAAAAAAAAATTGTAACAAAGATACTTAAGATTGTTGTCAGCAAAATTTTATCTTAAATGGCCAAAATTAAAAATTCAAGTTCAGCTGGGCGTGGTGGCGCAGTCTTGTAATCCCAGTACTTGGGAGACTGAGACCGGAGGATCTGAGTTCGCCCCCAGCCTCAGCGACTTCATGAAGCGCTCCGTAACTTAGTGAGACCTGTTTCCAAAATAAAGAATAAAAAATAGGTAGGGCTTGGGGTATAGCTCGGATGTATAATGCTCCTGAGTTCCATCCCCAGTACCGCAAAAAAAAAAAAGAAAAAAAATTTCAAGTTCAGCTCTATTAGGGTCATTGATGGTATATCTTTTAATATTCACAACTTTTAAAAACTAGGAAACACAGCCAACTTTGGCTATGTGGCAATATTCCTAAATATTTGAAAAGTATCTTCATTTTAAAAGCAGTTTGGGAGAGGCAATAATTCTTATTACTATTTGACATTTTCTAAATCTCTGTGCATAACTTCCTATTAATTTCTATTCCTTTCCACTTAGGTGATTTCCTCCTTATTTCTTTTTTATTTTGTTTTTTTGTTTTTGTTTTTGGTTTTTTGCGGGGCATTCTACCTCTGAGCTATACCCCCAGCCCGGTTTTTTTATTCTTTATTTTGAAACAGGGTCTCACTAAGTTGCAGAGTGCCTCACTAGGTAGGTGAGGCTGGCCGCGAACCCGGATCCTCTGGTCTCAGCCTCCCAAATGCTGGGATTACAAGCGTGGTCCACTACGCCCGGCTTCCTCCTTATTTCCAATGCTAGTTGCTGTTTCTCAGTTGTCTCAAACAGATAATGAAATCCCTTCAAAATGTAACTTTCTTGAGAAGAAACAGGTTTTCTATTAGAGAAAATAGTATCTATAGGAATGGATGATGAAAAACTATTTTTAATATTAAAAATTTCAAAAGATGTGTTGGGCCTTTCAAAATTCTGTGCCACTTTAGAAAAGGACAATACACACATCTGTATTTCCATTTGGAATAATATTTTTACAATCAACTACTGTAGCTTAACACTCATTAAACAGATGAAATTGAGACTCAAGTTATACAATGTGTCCAAGGTACTAATGCCACTGTGGTGCTCTAATTATAATGTGGCATCCTCTTTACCTAATACACCTAATTTATTGCTCACTAGAAAGCTCAGTAGTATATGGAGCAGCTATTATCTTCACAATGTGAAAATAAAGAGTTAATTCAATGTCTGACAAATACAAACCAAATACAAAAGAAAAACTGAATGGTAATATCTAAGTGATTTGCTGGTTTTATTATTAATATTCCACACACTACTCTAAGATATTTATAAATACGGCATCTCTGAGATATCTATTTTCTGAAAACCATATTCATATGAACAGCCCATAGAATACTGTTCTGGAACATCCATGTACCTAAACTGTACTCTGAATAGTTGTAATCTACGCTTTTCTCAGAGTTGTGCCTATTTGAAACACTTGCTTAGTTATCTCAGATTTTAGGCTAATACAGAAAAAACAAATGATTTCCTAGTATCCACTACATAGTCTAGCAAACCTATTATTTACAAAGTGTTTGCATACATCAATCAAATATAGGTACAAAAAAATGGACTCAGAACTTTATCTGAGACCATCATATTATTTTTTGTTACTAAATGCAAGAATCTTTTTATCATATCCATGAATGTCAGATGTAAATTATTATATTTACAAACTATGCAATAACATAAGTTGAATTTCTATTTATGAATGCAGTTAGACCACATGGGAATACATGTATGATCATTAGTGACTGGGAATGATTCCAAGCATTTAGAAATTTACTTTTATGTAAAAGCGAAAGTCTTCCTGCCCTTTTGTAAAATTAAACTTTATTATACACAGAGCTTTTGAAAATAGTTCATCAAACCTATATGCTATTTTTTAGCACTTTCACGCAGTTACTCTCCTGCTTCATTCTAAATTCCTGTTTCCTCATCTGTAAAACAAGATGGACTAGAAGAACTCTAAGGTTCCTTCTAAAATCTTGTAACATCAATTTGGTATACACATTGCTACTTAAATATAATGACATGTGAATGGACTCCCCCCCCCAATCATAGCCAGAATGCACTTTGGAAAAACAAGGATAACAAACATACTACATAAGTACCAAATCACTAAGTATTAAAAAAAAATTTTACAAACTTAATCTGTGAATATTCTATTACCAAATACTTCTGCTTAAAGAAAGAATTCAAGAAGAGGTTCCTTAAAGAGAACCCCCCCCCTCCAATAAAGGACTGTTAACTTTTTAGTAAAATAAGTCACTGATAGTCTTGAAAAGAGCAGATAGGAAGCCAGTGACAAAGAGAGATTAGATTAGATTAATTAAAATTATACCTAGCACTTGGGAGGCTGAAAAAGAGGATGGTTTGAGGCCAGCCTCAGCATCTGAGCAAGACCTTAGCAATTTAGTGAGCCCCTGTTTCAAAATAAAAAATGAAATGGCTGGGGGGGTGTATCTCAGAGGTAGTAAGCCCCTGGGTTCAATCCCCAGTACCAAAAAAATTAAAAAATATATATAAAAAACCAAAAATAACAGTTTTCAGGGAGCTATCCCATAAAAACACAAGTTCAATGCCTAGTTTTAGATATGAAACTAAACCACTACCACTGCTAATATAATGGTTAACACATCTGGCTATGTGACCAATACAATTGATTTTACCTTTTTTTGGCACAGTACTGGGGATTGAATCCAGAGGCATTCTACCTACGAGGTACATTCTCAACCCTATTTTTATTCTTTATTTTGAAACAGGGTCTTACTAAGTTGCAGAGAGCCTCACTAAGTAGCTGAGGCTGGCCAGGAACCTGCAATCCTCCTATCTCAGCCTCACAAGTACTGGAATTCCAAGGGTGTGCCACCAGGCCGGGAGTTAATTTTACATTTTGTAACTCTTTTAATCCTCACTGCAACTCTATGAGGTAAGTATAATGATTGTCTCCATTTACAGATATGGAAATTGAGGCCAAAAAGGTTATGTGACTTTTTAAAATTCACTCAGTAAATAGTCAAACTCCTTTTCCACTTCAACTACCATTTCTCTTTTTTTTTTTTTTTTTTTTTTTTTTTTTTTTTTTTTTTTTTTTTTTTTTTGCGGTACTGGGGATTGAACTCAGGGGCATTCTACCTCCGAGCTATACCCCCCAGCCCTATTTTTTATTCTTTATTTTGAAACCGAGTCTCACTAAGTTGCAGAGTGCCTCACTAGGTAGCTGAGGCTGGCCGCGAACCCGGATCCTCTGGTCTCAGCCTCCCGAATGCTGGGATTACAAGCGTGCGCCACCACGCCCGGCTTCAACTACCATTTCTAACAACATTCAATTATTTTTCTATTCCTGAAGAATTTATACTTAAGAAATTAATTTGGCTCGTATCAACTATACAATAAAATATTTTAGTATCCCTTGTTATGTTCTTTTGCTAAAGAAAAATAATTGGATATATGAGTGGTGTACTATCTGAATTGCCTGTGATTTCCGGCAAAATAAAAACAAATGTTTAAGGGCTGAGGATGTTGCTCAGTGGTAGAACTCTCAGCATGAGCTAGACCCTGGATTGACACCCCCCCTCCCAGCACAGAAAACGAATTGCACACAAATGTCTAAACTTATTTAAAATGTTGTGTTGAAGTTTTAAAAGGTGGTGAACAATTGGCTGGGTTTTTTTGTTTGTTTGTTTGTTTTTGCGGTACTGGGGATTTAACTCAGGGGCATTCTACCTCTGAGCTATACCCCCAGCCCTATAAAAAATAAATAAAATAAAATAAAATGTTGTGTTGATGTATTTCCTTGTTACAAAAAATTGTTTCCTCAGATGAAACGGAGAGAAAATATCAGGAGTTTGGCACAGTAATCATTACCCATTCAGTAACACCATAAATTTCTGATGGCTGAAATGGGTTGTAAAAGATAAAATTATTTTTAGTGGTTTCAAAAACCACCCTTATACGTGAGCCAAAGTTATTTTTCTAAAGATATTTCGTCCCAAAATCTTTTAAAAATGCACTGCTAAAAATGTCCTCAAGTTTTTGGTTCAACTCCGATTCCACGGAAGTTTTCCCTTTACTAACACTTGTAATTCTTCTTACGGGAACCGTCCTCTACAAACTCTACCTGCTCTGGTGAAGTTTTAGGCGCGGTGGACTAGGCTTCCTTCTCAGCTTCTCTCCATCTGGGTGAAAGCGGCGTTCAGCCTACACCCACCACACCCCCCCCCCCAGGTCCCCACCTAGTGCTGCTGCTCCTCCTCCCTGGGTGCTCTAACGCCGACTCAGCACCTATCAGCACCGCCCCGGGCCCCTAGCCCAGCCCATCCTCGGACACGTGTAAGGGTGTGTTTGTATCAGTCTGTCAGTCCCACCCGTGACGAGGTTCGCTTACCGAGAGAGAAGCGCCAACTTCTGCTCCAACAACATTTCCAGCTTCTGGCCCTGTTTGGAGATCCAGTGGTCCACTCCGTGCAAACGGTAGCATGTCTCCAACATCGACCTGAAGTCCGCCACAAACTCGGTGATGCCCTCGTACTGACCGCTGGCGAACTTCTCCTCCATCTTCATCAGACACATGCCCTGTCCTGGCTGCTGCACAAGGGCGCGACAGCCCCGGCCCCCACTGCGCAGCCCCTCGGCCACCTCCTCCTCCCCGGTGGCAACGCCCCCCAAGGGCTGCAGGAAAGGGGCGGTGAGGCCTCGGTGCTTCTCCTGCAGGAACTCGCCCAGGATGCGGTAACCCTGCTGCAGCTCGTAGGTCAGCTCCTGCTGCTCCTTGTTACCATCGCCCGCGACCACCATCGCCTCCGCCTCCTCCTCCTGGCCGTCCGCGTCCTCCAACGAGGAGGCACTCCTCCGGCGGGCCGGCCCTGAGCCCCGGGCCGCCGCGGCCACCTCCTCCTCGTCCTCTTCCTCAGCCGCCGGTGGCGGCCGCTCCTCCTCCCCGGCCGGTTCCATCTCCCCGGGTGTCTCCGGCACGCTCATGTCCCTGGCAGGCCCAGGCTGGGCGGTGCGGAGCGGCCGCTCGAGGCGCCGGGGGACCCGAGAGCGCGGGCCGCTTCCTCAGGGCCCGGCTGCGCCGCGCAGCCCCTGCCGCATCGGGCCCGCTCCCCTCGGCCGCCGGCTCGGGTCTGTGCGCGCGGGGGTCTCGAGCTCGCAGCCGGCGGGGCCGGGTTACATGGCGCGCGGGGGAGGGGGAGAGAAGAGGAGAGCCTAGGTGCCCTCCTCTCCCCTCCCCCGGCGGCGCGCGGCCCTCGCCGGCTTCACCCTCCGCGCCCCGCCCGCCGCCCGCGCTCACCGGCAGGCCCCGCCGCGCCGCCGCGGCCCCGGCGCCCCACCCCCTCCCGCGCCGGCGGGGGGCTGGGAGGGGGCGAGGAGGAAGGGGGTGCTCCTCTGCCTCCCCGGGAGGGCCGCAGCACTCGGCCGCGGCGGCTCCGGCTCCTCCTCTCCCTCACACCCCCTCCCGCCCCTCTCTACCTGCGGGGCACCCGGGCAGGAGGAGGCGGCGCAGGGACCGGGCCCGGCGACAACTGTCAGTTAGAAGCCCCGCTGGGCGGGGGGAAGGGAAGGAGAGGGGCGGGGAGAGGGGGGAGGGCACTCAGCACCCCCGGCTCGGGAGAGCTGTGGAAAGAGGCAAAGAAAGAGGCACCGTCGCCATCCCCGGTGCGCGTGCGTAGTAGACCAATTTTCCCCGCCCCCCTCCTGGTCCCGCCCGCTTTGCGACTTCTGCTCAGCTACAGGCCGGGAGTCCGAGTGTGTGGCGCAGACCAATGATGTCATCAGCTCGCAGACGACAGTAAGGGGCGGGGGAGGGAAGCAGAGCGTCTCAGCCAGGTAGGGCGGCCTGCGTGCTTTTAAAGAAAGTGCCGAAATTGGCTACTAGTTGGCCCTAAAAACTAATTTATCCTAACGGAAGTTGCTACACGGCCTTTACGAATGGCAGATGAGTCGTGAGAAAGCACAAAATGTAAATAATCCCCACTGTAACATTTACATCCCTTTTTTAAATTTTGAAGCTTTATAGACATTCAAGGACTCGACCATATGTTCACAAGCAAGAGAAAGGTAATTTATATAGGCTTACAGGTTCCTGAAAATCGTGTTCCCAGTTCTTAACATAATTCACACTTTGGAAACATCCTGTTTTTCATTTAAGTTAAACAATTTTCCCGACCTTCTAAATGCTTTAGTTCTGCTAAGAAGAAGGGAATAGAACCTCTATTAAAAAAAAAAAAAATCGGCCAGGCTAAAAAGCAGTTTCCAAATATTTCAAGTCTACGTTGTGCAGCATTGAATGGTTATAGCTTTACAATCTCATTACACGTTTAATAATTACTGTCTAAATGACTAAAAAGTGAAGCCGGGCGTGGTGGCACACGCTTGTAATCCGAATAGAGAGGCTAAAACAGGAGGATCACAGGTTCGCGGCCAGCCTCAGGTACTTAGTGAGGCCCTCTTCAACTTAGTGAGACACTGTTTCCAAATAAAGAATAAAAAATAGAGCTGGGTTTGTGGCTCAGAGGTAGAATGCTCCTGGGTTCAAACCCCAGTACCTCATAAATAATAAATTACTGAAAAGTGGACATATTCACATTAATTTACATGTTGCTTAAAACAGATGGTGGGGATTAATGATTCCATAAAGCAGATATTACTATTTTCTGATGTTCTATTTGGAAAACACAACACCTTATCTACTTATACAGAACTCTTGCTTTAAACTTGAAGCTATTTAAATACAAAAATAAAAATTTATAATTTTTTTAATGGTACAGGGGATGGTACCCAGAGGCATTCTACTTCTGAACTACACCCTCAGCCCTATTTTTAATTATTTTATTTAGAAACAGGGTCTCACTAAGTTGCTGAGGCTGTCATGGAACCTTCAATTCTCCTGTCTCAGCCTCCCAAGTACTGGGAGATTAGGTAAATGGTCAGGTTAAACTAACATTTAAGATTGTTTACATATTAATGTGATCTTTAAAGGACTAATAAAATTAAAAACCTCAACTTTTTATCTAGTCATTTAAATACCAGTTATAGGTAAAATCGTGAAATGAGAATACTTCTGAGTTTATAGGGTACTTACTCTCTTCACACACAATCATTTTCTGGTATTTAAAGTCTCCTCTCACTATATCGGGTTTTTGTAATTTATTCTAATAAAACCATTTACATGGTTCTCTCAGAAGTTGCAGACATACCTCAACTTATAGGGGAAAAGGATAGGAACTACTTCAGCAACTGGCAAACAAACGTATCTGATTGGACATCCTTCATTTCCTCTGACAAAATCCAAGAATTTGGAGTCCTCTCTATCAAAGCAAATATCCCTTCCTCATTTTTAACCACCAGCCCTTATTTCATGACTGTTCGATAATACCTTCCATCTATCGAGCCCTATGCCACTAAGCACTTTATATTCGTTATCTCCTTTAATTCTCACAACAATCTTATAAGCTAGGTGTTATCCTACTTTTACAGATGGAAGAAACTGACAGATTAAGAAAATAGATTGCCTAGCCGGGCGTGGTGGCGCACGCTTGTAATCCCAGCATTGGAGAGGCTGAGACCGGAGGATCCAGGTTCGCGGCCAGCCTCAGCTACCTAGTGAGGCACTCCACAACTTAGTGAGACTCGGTTTCAAAATAAAGAATAAAAAATAGGGCTGGGGATATAGCTCGGAGGTAGAATGCCCCTGAGTTCAATCCCCAGTACTGCAAAAAAAAAAAAAATAGATTGCCCAAATTCAAATCTAGGTCTTTTATACTTCAAGCACTCCAACTGCCTAATTACAAGTCATCAGACAGAATTTCTAATTTTTTACACACAAGAATATAGGGAATTGCTATAAATGCTGATGAAGTTTCTTAATGTAGGTAAAAGAGAAAGAGGTTTGGGTGAGTAGAATGAACCTCAACTCTAGTTCATGAAGAGGCCAAGATGCTAGTAATTCTAGCATTTGGGAAAGTAGGATCAGGTCCTTGAACTTAAAAAATACTTAGTTATGCAAGAAATTATGTTGGTTGTAAGTAAATTAGAAAATATAGGTGAGAAGAAAAACTGCCTTTAATCCCATCACCAAGAGAAAGCCTGTATTAAAACTTTGAGGTGGCCGGGCGTGGTGGCACATTCTTGTAATCCCAGCATTTGGGAGGCTGAGACCAAAGGATCCGGGTTCACTGCCAGCCTCAGCTATTTAGTGAGGCACTCTGCAACTTGGTGAGACCCTGTTTCAAAATAAAGAATAAAAAATAGGGCTGGGGACATAGCTCGAAGGTAGAATGCCCCTGAGTTCAATCCTCAGTACCGCAAAAAAAAAGAAGAAGAAAAAAAAAAAAAAAACCTTTGAGGTGGATGCCAGTTGTGGTGGCACACACCTGTAATCTCAGTACTTGGGAGGCTGAGACAGGAGGATTGTAGGTTCAAGGCCAGCCTCAGCAACTTACTGAGATCCTGTTTCCAAATAAAAAATAAAATAGGGTTGGAGGTGTAGCTCTGAGATAGAATGCCTCTGGTTCAATTCCTAGCACAATAAAAATAAAAAAATTAAAAATTGACGTGAGATCTTTCTATTTGGTCATTTATACTTTTTGACTTATTTTTAAATAAACTTAAGATTGTGACGACACCATGTATAATGTCCTTAACTTTCTCTCCCTCCCCCATTAATAAGTAATTGTAGCTGGGCACAGTGGCATATGCCAGTAATCCCAGTATTTGGGAGGCTGAGACAAGGGACCAACGATTCAAGACCAGCCTTGGCAAATTTTGCAAGACCCTCAGCAACCTAGAGAGAACCTGTTTCAAAACAAAACACAAGCTGGGTGTGGTGGTGCATGATTATAATCCCAGTACTTGGGAGGCTGAGACCGGAGGATCCCAGGTTCACAGCCAGCCTCAGCTACTTGGTGAGGCCCTCCACAACTTAATGAGACCCTGTTTCAAAATAAAGAATAAAAAATAGGGCTGGGGGTATAGCTCGGAGGTAGAATGCCCCTGGGTTTCCATCCCCAGTACCACAAAAAAAAAACATACACACACAAAATAGGACTAGGGGGATGTAGCTCAGAGGTAGAATGTCCCTGGGTTTAAACCCCAGTATTACCACTACTAATAAATAATAATAAGTAATTGTGTGGAATGGAGAATTGCCTAAGTTCTCAACTTTATATCTATCCACAGTGGCCTACATGGCGTGCCCATTTGAACTGGTGGAGGATGAATTGGGGAAATTTCAATGTAAAGGAAATTCCAAACTATATTAAAAAAAAAAAAAAAAAAAGAACACAGTAGAGGTACAAACAACTGCAGTTTACAGTGATAATTTATTGAGCACTTACTAGGTCCTAAATATTTGCTAAATATTTTACATAAACAGTACTCACATAGCCCCAGAAAATCATAACAGATGTACTTAAGTTTGGGGTTAATAATTTGTAGAATAGAAAGCTTTTTTTCTACTCTACAAAAAGCTCAACATTAAAGACTGACATTCCAATTAATATAATTAACCCTAGATTTATAGAACTGTTTTGTTATAATTCACATATACTGATAAATGACTAGTCTCAAAGCTTTCTTTTTAATGTTTAAAGATAAAATTAAGTTTGTTTCACTTACACAATAAAATATCCACCAGTGCTACTACAGAATGTTAGGAACTTCTTCAAAATAGAAATCAATTTAAGCCCCAATCTGAATCAGGGCTTTTCTTCTTGTTGAGCTGCTTTAAGAGAGAAAAATGTTAAACATACACAAAGCAGTACTCTGCTGAAACACATAACACTGACTGACTCCCACAAATATTACTATCTGTCAAACACTGCTACAGTATGTTACATGCTACCAACATTAGATGTACCAGGACTCCCTTTTCTGTAATCATGATTCTTGGGAGTTCTAGATAACTTTTAAAAATGGAAAGCTGGGAATGGTGGCACATACCTGTAATCCCAGTACTCGGGAGACTGAAACAGGAGGATCTCAGGTTCAAGGACAGTTTCAGCTATATGTAGTGAGACCCTGTTTGAAAAAAAAAAAAAAAAAAGGACTGGGGGTGTAGTTCGGAGGTAGAATGCCTCTGGGTTCAATCCCCAGTATCACACACACAAAAAAAAGATCACTTTGGTTAAAACTTAAAAGTCCTCATACACTCATGGACACCTTGGGAAATAGAATAACAGTATGTCCCACCTAGTGCTTAAAAGTACATTATGAAAAGGTTCATATACCATAGAGAAAACACCCACATACACTGCGATAACTTCCAGTTCTAGCAAACTCCCATCACCCTCAATTCCAAAGATGAGGAGCAAACTCCGTCACCTTCAGTTCCAAAGATGTTTGTCCTGGAAGTTCTCCTATCTTATCTTTGTAAGATCTTAGTATCTTGTGATAGTTAGCATGACATCTTGGCACCAAGCATACTGCTTTCTTACCATCAATAGTTCAGACAAATAGCAACAGTTTATATTCTTCACACCAAACATGGGAAAGGTGACAAACATTCTAAGACAACTGGAAGGTAAGTTAGGTAAGTTATAGACCCAGGTCTATGTTTAAGAGATAAAACATGCAAGTTAAACAGAAGGCTGTAACACTGACTAATCCTGGAGAAACATGAGGAAGAAATATAAACAATTTAGCAGGGAGAGAATGGGTCTCTCATTTATAATAGAATCCACTCACAACATTTATACGTAGTTTTATGGTAGATGATATTCTAGTGGTATTAAAGTGCTTCAAGCAAAATTTAGCAACTCCCGTAAGGCTTCCTGCTGTTCATCATCAAGTTGGGATATACATTCCAACCATAATTCTTCAGAAGTCTGTACCTGACGAACAACATTAGCTAGGCGTTTGGCACAAGGATCTTCATAGTTAATAGTCTCATTGATTTTTCCTTCTGCAATTATACTGATTATTTTGGGAAGGTTGGAGTTATTTGGACCAATTACAACTGGGTGGTTACTTTCAATTAAGTCACAGAGAAAACTGAAAGTCTGAATAGCTTCCTCTTTATCTTCATGCAGTGGAAGCCACGATAACCAATGTGGAAGAACTTCATCTACATTTACACAGTTAGGCTTAAACTTCAAAATCTTCCCTATTGCTGAGATACAGTTTTCTGTAGCAATGACATTTTTTTTAGTTTTAGAATTTGCACACTTAATAACTTTAACTAACAGTGGAACAGCTTCTGAACATAAAGAACGATAATCATCTCCACCAAACTGTGCCATAACACCCAGGCCATAAGCAGCAGCTTGCCTGACTTCAGGGTTGTTATCTCGCATGTTTAGTAGCATTGGCCACCGAAAATATTCTACATATTTAAATGAGGTTGGACTGCAGTGCTCTATGATATCATCAAATATGCACAATCCCCACTGTCTGTCTGGCCATGGCCTACTTGAACAAATTAGATTTACAATTAATGGAAGCAGCTGTTCAAACCATGGTAAAATCTTTTCCTTGTAAGTACTAAATAATGAGTGCAAAATATCTGATACTTTTGTCAGAATATAAACATCACATTCATCCTCATCTTGCAGCGACATCTCAACCTGTTGGTCATAGTTTTCTTCTTGCCTTTTAACCTGTCGTAATTCTTGGTTTTTAAAGTGTCCTTCAAGTTTTGCTTTCAGTATTCCTCCCAGTTCTTCCAAGTGCTCATCATTAAGGCAGCCATCTCCCATTACCTCAATGGACTTGGCAAAAGAATTCATTATTTCTGAGAGTACATCTGTATCAGGTTCAGTCCCAATAGCCTTGATTAAGGGATCACAGATAAACTGCCACATCTGTGAAAGATACTCTGAGCCACGAATTCTTGAACATTCCAAGAGAAAAGGCAGGGACTCTGCAGCTGCCACTCGAACATTGTCATGGAAATAAAATTTTAATAAAGGAACCATCAGCTTCACCACTTGTTCTGTATATTCCACAAATCCTTCTTTCAACTCCTTGGCATAGTAAACCAACATCTGGCAAGCAGTTGCTTTTGCTTCAAGTCCTGAAGTTTTAATTCCAAAACTTTGCTGGTCTCCAAGATTTACAAATTGCCAGCCATCATCATCACTCATATTCTCTACGTCTTGTGTATCTAAAAGTGCAACATCAGGTTTAGCTGAAGCAGTCTTAATAAGAGGCTCAATAACCAGTGGAAGGTACTGTTGAAAGTCGTTTCCAAGAATTTTACACATTCTAGCCCATGCTGAAACCATGTAAGAGGTCTGAGGGTCATCTTCCATATTATTTAAGTCTGACTGTGTCTTCAACAATAGCTGCATCACATTTGATGCATCCTGCATAAATTTTTCCTTCCCAACAGCAAGACCAACATGGCTAATGCACTCAATAGTTTTTCCCGTCAGAAGCTTGAGTTCCTTCTGTACCGCAAGTTCAACAATGTGCTTTAGTGAGGGCATAAATATATCATAATATGGAACAAACTTTTCTTCTATTGTATCTGCGACTGAGGCAATGGTTGTTACAAGCTGTTCCAAAGCCAATTTAGTTCCATTCCGAATCAACTCTTGAAGTTTAATCACCAAGATGGAATGTAGATTTTTCATCATACTATCCAGATATAGAACTAGCAATGATTTGGGGCAGTCTTCAATAAAAATAATAAGAGCAGAAGCTGCATGGGATTGCACACGCTGATTACCTTGATTTTCCATAGTACGCAACAATGCTGTAATCACAGTATCATGGAATTTCTTTTGAAAACTAGGTGCAAAATCTGTAGCCATCTGTCCAAGTGTAGTACAGGCTGCAGCCCTCACCCTTGGATGAGGATCCTGAAGAAAAAGCAAAACGTAGTTAACTGTTTCATCTAGAATTGGTTCCATTTGCTGATGGCAACCTTCTCCAATGGCAGATAAGGCCATTAATCCAGCATGTCGACATTTCCAGTCAGGGCTCTGAAGCATCTGCATGATATTCTCCTTGGTCATTGGTAAAACAACTTTTCCACCAAGCCCACAAGCCAGTCTGTCTAGTGCACTCTCAGCAGCAACTGCATTGCTGTCAAAATCATCTTCTTCCATTTCATCAGCATTTACCCAGTCCTCATCATCTTGTAGATCAACCATCATTGCTAATATGTGAGGAACTGCCTGTGCAATAATATTTGTATGCTTTTTCAGCATTGGAGTTGCAGTTTCAGACAAGGTCACTATTACTTCAAGGGCGAGCTGGCGTTGCAGATTACTAAGCCTAGAGTCTCCACATAACTTCAGGCTTAACTGTAGAGTATCTTCTAAATAAGGACCCAAGTACTTAGGTACGGTATCTGCAATCTCAACAAGGGATTCTAGCACTGAATCATCATCCTGGTAGCACGAATCATTCACAGCCTGTAAGATTCCAGGAAGCAAGTCTGCAAAGTCTTTGAAAAGAGCAATATTATTTTCATTAGCAAGTACAAATGCAGCTGCAGCTCTAGCAGACAATGTCCTGATTGCTGGATGTTCTTGATCTTGAATACACTGGTCCAACAACCTTTTGATGATATCCAAATCATGCCGATCTTGGTTCCCAAAAATTCCAGGAAAGTGCCAGAAGACGTGAAGTGCAACTTCCCATAGAACCACATTCTTAGAATAGATCGAATCAATAAGAAACTTCAGACCTTCTGGCCAGTGGTTAGTGCCATCCTCATCTATCAAATTCCTGGCCAGCACCGCAAAAATGTCACAAAGCTTTTTCCTCATGCTAGCGTGTGTTTCTAACTTAACAGCCAGTATCAGTTCAATCTTGACATCCCTCTGAACATCGGGAGGCAGATTTGGATAGACCTCCTCAAACCCAGAGGACAAAAGCCGTCGTAGCAGTGCGGCAGCCATTTGTCTCACCTCATAACCTGCTCTTCTATTTCTGACGGCATCTAAGAGGAATGTAGTCTTACACAGACCTGGGATATTTTCATAGATTTCCTCTGCTTGCCTCCGCACCATACAGCTTGGGTTGATCAGGTTCTTCAGAAGCTGGTAAAACTCTTGCTTTTCCGACACAGTCGCCGGCGCTCCAGCAGACCCGGCCGCCGCCATCGCGCCCAGTCAAAGCCACGGCGACTGGGAAGGAGGGAGGGAGTCTGAGGCTCGAAGCAGTGACGTCAGCGAGGCGCCAGCAGGGATGGGAGGGGCGCTGCTCCCTCCGCCGCCCCGGCGCCCTGGCTGGGCTCGGGGGCGGGGAGCCGACTTTCACTGCGAGGTGAAGCCAGGGTGCAGGTGAAGACACCAGTGTTTTACGGTCAGGTAAAACTGCACCTGCACAGGAAAGCACAAAGAAGAGAATGATAATATTCATTATATTGGAGTGGAATTATGAGTGATTTTTTTCCCTTTTATTTCTAAACTATATTGGTGTTACCCTGGTAATTTTAAGACAAGTGTATCTGAGGACATGCTAAGTAATAGGAAATTTCTCAAGTAAGCAAATCTATACAGATGGAAATCAGTGGTTGCTGGAGGCTGAGGGGAGGGAAGAATGTAGCATCACTGCTCTCAGATGGAGTTTATTTTTGAGGGATGGAAATGTTTTATAATTGCGATAGTGGTTGCACAATTCTGTAATTATACTAAACACTAGATTTTTGCAATTCTAATTAGTGAATTGCATGGTATATGAATAATGCCATAATAAAGACATGTATAAAATTAAAAGTGCAATAAAAGAATAATAATGATTTCCACTCCACTACCACATCTAATGCAGTACAAAGGTATTGCTCAAACTTGCATGTTTTTCAGAATTATTTGGATTGTGGATAATAATAAAGGATGAGAAGGACAACTGAGTCAAGTATGGTGGAAAGTGACCTGAATAATCAGAAGACTTGAATCCTGGTCTCTCTAAATTCATTTTGTTTCTTTGATCATGTCACTCGAGATTTTCCATACATATTTTCTAAACTGTAATATGAAGAGGTTCAGTTGTTAGAATCCTAACTACCCTTTAGTAGGACGTTGCAAAGGTTATTCCAAGAAATAAATGTCCTGGAGGCTAAATATTGTTGTCTCTAATTCAAGCAGATGTGTCAATCAAAAGCACAGCGATCAGGTCTTATTCTGTGTTAGCAATTGCCACACTTATTTTGAACTTTATATAGATTTGTTAGGTTGGTAGGATAGGTATAATACTAATTTTAGGTGAGAAATGTAAACTCAGGCAGATTAGGGGATTTGCTTCTGATGACACACCCGAGTTTCAATTCCATGTTTCTGAAAGACACCAGTGTTCTTTTAACCATAGTGCTTCTCTGTAACTGCTCCTGGTTTTGAAACATAATCAGAGGACTTCACTTATTGAAAAATCTATCTGAAGCTTCTCCAGGCAGGCTTAATTTAATTTTTTTAAAATGTTACTACATACACACACAAAAATAGAAAAATAATAGTTTTCACATTAACCAGATGATAGACCAAGTAGGTAGTATCATAAATTGCTTTGTAATATCAAACTGTTCTCTGAACAGTCTTTCTCATTCTGTGGACCACATCAAAACTAGTTGGTATATTTACTGAAATAAACTACCTCTAAACTACCAAACAATAGTTTCTGGGAACTGCAACCCAAGAGTGTTTATTTGAACAAGTGCATTGGATTCGCATATAAATACCCAAATTTGAGAACCATTGATGAGATAAATTCTTGTTCTAGTTCCAAGATCTTGAGTACAGTTTCGTATTAGCACATTGCCACACTTTCCTTGAACCTTATACAGATTTGATATGTTGGTAGAATAGATACAACACTACTTTTAGATGAGTAATGCCAGACTCACCAGTTTTCTTGCTGATCCTTAAAAAAGTTTAGCTTAGGGCCTTTTTATTTGCTGTTTTACAAAATATTAAAAATGAATGTGGAAATGAAGAAAAGGCTTTTCTTAACACTACTAACATTAGCATATTAAAGACTTATTAAAAACTACAATGAGATACTAAAACACCACATTGTTCTGACAATACAAAGGGTTGGTGCAGATGTGGGAAAACAGGGAATTCAAATCTGTTTTTATTAGGAGTATAGATAAATTGGTACAACCGCTATAAAAAAATTTTGGAATTCAGGGTTAGGATTATCTAAGAGCCAGTCATGGTGGCGCATGCTTGTAATCCCAGTATTTGGAAGGCTGAGACCGGAGGATCCAGGTTCACAGCCAGCCTCAGCTACCTAGTGAGGCACTCTGCAACTTAGTGAGACCCTGTTTCAAAATAAAGAATAAAAAAATAGGGCTGGAGGGTGTAGCTTGGAGGTAGAATGCCCCTGAGTTCAATCCCCAGTACTGCAAAAAAAAAAATTATCTAAGCATAGCTGGGTGTGGTGGTGCACACTTGTAATCCCAGTACTTGGGAGGCTGAGACTGGAAGATCCAGGTTCGCTGCAACCAGCCTCAGCTGCTTAGTGAGGCCCTCCGCAACTTAGTGAGACCCTGTTTCAAAAAATAAAGAATAAAAAAATAGGACTGGGGACCTAAGGTAGAATGCCCCTGAATTCAATCCCCAGTACTGCCAAAAAAAAAAAAAAAGATTATCTAAGCACTCACTTATTCTTTCAGCAAACCTTCATTGAAGGGATACTCAAACATGGTACTGGGTGCCAGGGGTAAAGATTAAATACATAGGGATGCTCATGAGAGGTAATAAATGTCACACAGAGAATAGAGATCACTGTGTAGTAAGTTTTCCATGGAACCCCATGGGGTTGTAGAGGCAGCTAATGTACTTTAGGTGTGGGGGAGATCAGGTAAGGCTTCTCAGAGAAGGTGATAGTGAAGTAGGATAGGAAAAATAAAAGTAATAGGTAAAAAGGAGAGAAACAGGGAAGAAAAGGGAGACTGTAGCTTTAAGTCTAAAAACTCCATGATGATCCTTTACGTCACCCTAAAGGTCTGTCCAATAAATCTTAGAGTACTATATGTCCAGTGAATTGTGCATACATATTCTGTTTTTTGATTGATCAAAGAAATCTAGAGAAAGATATTGTTCAAAACCCAATTTTATGGGTTCAACTGTTCAATTTTATGGCATCAACTGTACCCATCCATCAACTAGATCCTGTCAACCTGAAGATTCCAATAAGAACCAGACCGTGGTCACCTGTTCTGTGCTCCATGATCAAAGGAATCCAATCATTGGGCTGAAACCCCCACTTCTCAAGGTTTCCATTTACAGAATTTCCTTTAAAAGAAGAGCCCTGCACTCCCAAAGCACCTCTCTCACTTGGGAGGTGGCCTGTGTTTCTTACTTTCCTAGATAAACCTTTATGTCTCTGACTGAAATTCTTTTCCATGATGTAAGCCAAGGACCCTGGCAGATCCTGAGTTGAGGAATCAACCCTTCTCCCATGACAATAGTAGAAGTGACTTTTTTGTTTGTGGTATTGGGAATTGAACTGGGAGCATTCTACCTCTAAGCTA
>PVLC010029444.1:0-20206 GCA_004027655.1 Graphiurus murinus
AAACAGAGATCAGTTTTGACATGCTGCGTCGGGAGATTTCCAGTGAGCAAGTGGGTCTGAAGCCTGGGGGAGGCATGAGTGAGGGCCTCATTGGCTTACTGAGAGTGGAGGATGCTGTGGGTGTGACAAGTCACCCAGGCAGGGGACTCGAGGCTTAACCAATGCTTCCTCACTGGGCTTACCCAGGGCTTCGGCTCCAGCGGTCCCTGGCTGGGAGCTCTGGTTCTACACAGGGAAGGAGGAAATGAGCCATGAGGAGGGTAACTAGGTCAGCAGCCATGCAGTCCTCCTTCTGAGCTCTGGTTTCTGTTTCTGGGGTCTCTAGTGTTTAGGAGACCCTGCCCAAAGCCCAAGGGCCCCAAATAAAGGCCACAGAGCCCAGAGCCATGGCCTCAAAATCTAGACCTGAGTCCAAATTCAGACTTAAGAATCCAAACCTTTCAACCTAGTCCTTAGAATCTGGAGCCCCAGGACTCAACTTAAAAATTCAGAGCCCAAGAGCCTGGAGCCCCAGTGCTGCCCATTTGTGTACGAAGAGTGGTGGTGGCTCTTTGCTTTCTGCTAGGTTCTGGGCCAAGTTGCCCTGATGACTGTAGCTTCTGGTTGCAATTTGAGGCCTTTACTGCAGTCTGAGGCAGGGGCAGGGGCCTGTCTCAGCTACTGACTTCTCTCCGCTATGCTCCTACCCAGTCAGGGACTGCTGCACCATCCCTCTATGCTGGTCTATTCCCCATCATGACCAGGGAGGCAAGGGCTGAGAGTGCGGCCCGGCCTGTAATTGTAGCCAGCTGGGGGAGGGGGTGGACTTGGCTATAAATACTCGGAAGGCTGCTAAGCGCCTGCAGCTGTGGCCCAGAGGCTGTGGTGGGCTTTAGGGGGTGGGGGGAGTCGGGCGTGGTCTGAATCTCTTTGCTGAGCCCAGCTAGTTGGCCTCAGGAGGGGGAAGGAGGCAGCACAATTTGTGGAACACATAAAATCTGTTCTTAATTTAATGAAGAGGGAAACGCTTAAGCTGGCAGAGCTGGACAGCCCTCTGGGGAGGATAATGGTCACTCTTTGGGGGAGGGGCACAGCCATGGCACCACAAGGGTAGGAGATTTGGAGGGAGCCATATCCACTCTGACCTGGGGAGGCCAAGCTCTCCTACAGTTCCAACTCCTCGAAGAACAAGGGTCAGTCAAGACTGGGAGAGCTGGGCTTTGAATATCTAGGGACCTACATCTCTGAGGACCTGAGCAGGGGACGGTTGGGGGTTGGTGCGTGGCTGAGTGATTCATACAAAAGGAAGTCCTCTGGGCATCCCTACTGCCCTTCCTCTGCCAGCTCCAGACTTCCTGCCCTTCCCGAGGGTTCCCACAGAGGCCTGGACTTCCCTGCTCAGGGAGCTGTCAGAGGTGAAGGACTGTCTTTCTCCAACTACTATATAGATGAGAAAGCTCAGAAAGAGAAGGGACTTACCCAAATTCACACAGGAAGTTAATGACAGATCTGGAATTAAAAACCAGGTACCCTAAGTCCCAGGGGATGGGGTAAGGCCAAGAAGAGAACCCGAGCTTAGTTCAGGAGAGTGGGAAAAGAAAAAGACCTCTTTGATGCCTGGAGAGTGGAGAGGTGAGCTGGGTAATGGCAAAGGCTCTGGGCTGCGAGGGGCTGGAGGAGACGGATTTGGGGTGAGATACAGGGGTCAAGCCAGGAGAACATTTGAGCACTGCATGGGGTCAGCAGCAGAGATTGGCCTGGGAAGGGGGCTATTGGCCCTGCACTCTCTCCCTACTTCACAGCCCAGGCCAAATCCAGGATGGGCCTCAGCAGGCAAGCTGGGGCAGATGCCAGTGAGCAGTGGGCACAGGTGGCTGAGGGGGTAGGGGTCCAGGAGCAGAGGGAAGACAGGAAATGGAAGCTGCCCAGCCCCAGCATAGCCCACACTCCACTGTCTGGGAATTAGGGAGGATGCGACTGGTGTGGACTGCCAAGCAGTTCTTGGGGACTGCAAGCAACACTTACCTCAGTGTCCCAACTCCCTTTTTCTCAGGGCCCAACTTACCAGTGGAAGCATTAAAGTGCTTTGCAGGTGGGGTGATAGCCATAAACTCAGGATCTTCTCTTCTGAGGGATGGTCCCCGCCAGTGATATCTGGAGTCATGTGGGATATCCCATCTGCCCTCATGGGTCTCCTGATCCCCTCTCCCACCCTGGGTATGTCTGACACAGTAGGTCTGGCTCCAAATGGCACAACACCCCCCAACCTAACCTTGAGGTACTGGGTAAGAACACTAGGTGAGGACACCTGTGACCTTGTCCACACCCTTCTCCCTGCTCAAACACACATCTATTAGCTCCTTAATAGAGCTCAGTCCTTCCTGTGGGAAGGGTGGTCCCAACAGTAAGGCCCTGCCTTTCTAGAGCTACAGCTCTCCTTGCCCTCAAAGGCTAGTTCCTCTGCAGGTCAGGGGAGGGGTGCCGTTTCCAGCTCTCGCCAGCACCAAGACCTTATATCCACTGAAGTTCAGAACCAGAGCCAGATACCGTCTGGTATACCCCCACCTGGACCCTGGATAGCTTAACCACAGCTGGGGAAGGATCACGTGGAAATGGAGGACAGCAGGGCAGAGTGAGCTGGGGCAGGCAGGACAGCAGAGTCGGTGCTGGCACCCAAAGAGTGGCATCTGTCCTTCACCATTCCTCCCCTGTGAATGTTTCCCTCTCCCCAGGAAAAGAAGGGGCAGGAAGTGCAGAAGGGTCCAGCTGTGGAGATTGCAAAACTGGACAAACTGCTCAACCTGGTGAGAGAAGTGAAAACCAAGACCTAAGGGCCTGGTCTCAGTCCCTGCCCCATTTCTTAAACCTAGTACTTGCAGCCTTGGGCTGGGTACCAAGGTGTCTAAGAACCCAGCATGTGACCCCGCTCCCAATCGGGTCCCAATATTCGCCCTTCTCATCCTGTTCCTTAAGTCCCTGCATCTTACTTTAGGACCTGACCCTTAACCACCATTACACCCTCTGACTGTACACAAATAAATCTGTCTAGAAGCTCATCCCATAGCTTTAATTTTGCTTCTTCGGGGCCCTCAGGAAGAGGAGAACATCTCAGAGTAGAGCCATAGTTCCATTTATTATCCAGCAAACAGTGGGAGGACCAGGGGAGGGGCCCAGCCTGGACACCCTCCCATTATTGCCATGGGTTCCAGTTTGCTTCCCCAACCTAGAGGGCCCAGAGGTGCTGAGCCTAGGGAGAGGGTAAGCCCAGCTCTTGGCCCTTGGGATGGAGCAGAGTCCAGATGGCCCTGGCCCTAGCACCAACTCCTGAACCCCCACCCCAGGCCTCTCTAGGGCCCCCAAGTCTCTCTTGGAGCCAGGCTGGCTAGACTCTTGGCTGCTGGGTCCAGCTCCAAGCAGACTGGACTCTGAGTTCTGGATCCCAGGCTAGCTGAACTCTGGGATCCTGATTCCAGGCTCTGAGTGGGGGAGACTTAGGTCCCAGGCTCCAGGGTAGGCCAGGGGCCTTCAGGGCTGCAGCAGGTAGCTGCCTTCATGGCTAGGCTTCTGGGGTGGTGGCGCCTTCTCAGGACAGGGGCCAGGGCTGGAATTAGGGCTGGATTCGGAGAGAGAATCAACGTCGGCAGACCGAGAATGGCAGGCCCAGCAAAGAATGACCCAAAGCAGCAGCAGCAAGAAGCCTACGAGACCGTTGCAGACGATGGCGATGAGGGCCCCTTGGGAGATGGCTGCCCCCATGACGGGCAGTACCCTCAGACCAGTGCAGACAGCGGAGCTGCCTCAATGGCAAGGCCCATGCCGAGGCAGAACTCTGGTATGGCCGACTTTCCAAGAAGGCTGTCCTGTCCGTACACTCAAGGATTCCCAGGCAGTGGAGATGCCCACCTGCAGTCCTGAGCCTGGGGGATACAGAGCAAAGGAGAGGTTGGTGAGAAGGGGAGGAGTGGGTGAGGCCTAAAGGGAGAGCTCCCCTTTCACATCCTGGGTCTCCCTGGCAGAGAACTGTGAGTCCCAGCAAGCTCAAATACCTCACAGGGCCAACACCCCCATCCTCAGGCCTGGTTCTGGGCACCTGGATGCGGGTATAGCCACAGCAGGGAAGCTGGAGTAGGCAGGCAGCCTCTATCTCATTCTCCTTGGAACTGGTGGGCACAGCCTGGCCCTGCCCACCAAGCTTCAGCCCTCAGAGGTACCCCATTGGTGGGTGGGGCTGGGGTAGCCCAAGGCCCAGAAGGAAGGGGATTGTGACCAGCTTTGGTGTGGCCAGGGCACCTCCTCTCTCTCTCGGGACTGCAGCCAGACAGCCCAGGAGACCTGCAGAGGCGCCAGCTCACACAGAGGGAACTTTGTGGAGGCCCTGGCAGGCATGTGTGGGTTCTGTGTATCCAAGGCTGTGTACCTAGGTGTGCCTCTCCGTGGGACACTCTCTCTGGGTCAGGTGTGTGTCTGGGTGTCTGCTGTCCTACTGTTCCCTTGCTGGGTGTGCGCCTCTGCATACCCACCTCTGTGATTGTATGTGGCTGCCTGTCTCTCTGGGTACAATTGTCTCCCTGTGTGTCCCCATCTCTGAGTATCTGAGTGTCTCGTTTTCCTCCCAGCCTGTCTCTGTATCTCTGTGTGCCTGTGTGTCCCTCTGTCCTCTTGAACGTGTCTCGCTCCCTTTCTCCATGGGGTATGTCTTGGTGGTTCTGTGCGTCTCCCGTGTGTGTCTTTGCCTTTGTGTCTGTCTCTCATCCTCCAGGCTGTATGTCTCTTCATCTTGGGTCTCAGCCCCCCGTGCCCGTGGGGGGAGGCCCCCCTTACCTGAGTTGAGCCCGGTGCGCACCCGAGGGAGGGTCCGGGGAAGCGGGTTGCTCGACGCAGATAGAGGCTCGGGAGCCTGCGGGCGGGGGGCGGCGGGCAGCGGGAGGCTGGCAGGGGCGACGTCCACTCCCCCGGCCCTCCCCCTCGGCCGCGCAGGCTCCGCCGGCCGCTCCCGCCGCGGCGCGACCGGGGCGGCCTCTGCCGCGGGCGGTCTGCGGCGAGCCGGCACCTCCTCCCCCTGGGGCGGCGCCTCCTCCGCGGCGGTGGCCGCAAGCTAGCTCGCTCGGCGGCGCTCGGGCGGCGGCGGCGGGAGCGGCGCGGAGTTCGGCTGGGCTCGGCTGCGTTCGGCTGGGCTCGGCTGTGACCGGCGGCAGTCGGCTGGGCTCGGCCGAGCTCGGCGGGCAGGCAAAAACAGCGAAGAGCCCCGCCCCCTGGGTGGCCAGCGGTCGGCCCTGTCGGGGGCGGAGCCGGCTCCGTGCCGATGCCGCCGTTCAATTGGCTGGCCTCGCCAAGTTCCCGCGCCATTGGTCGTGAGCTGGGGTGGGACGGGACCGCCCCTGGTGCAGGAGGAGAGCTGAAGGGGTACTTTGTCTTAATCAGTCCCAGAAGATTTAGGGTGCAGGCGAGGCCCATCCTCTTGCAATGGTTTCTTACACCTTTCACACCTGTAAGAGCTGCACACCTAACATCTGGGGAAGGCCAAGGCCTCTGCACCTCTACATCTGAGGAGACCAACCCTCTGTCCTTGTCCTTGTCATTCTGAAGAAAGCCTGGAAGGACACCCAACCTCCCCATCCAGGAAGCCTCCAGTGGTCCCGCATGTCCCTCTCCCATCTGAGTGTGGACCCCGAATCCCCACTGTAGAAGATTTGCAGTTGGCACCACATTCCATGACCCAAGGAGGTAGTGTGAAGATCTCTGGCAACACAAATTCTTTGGATGCGTTTGCTAAGTTCCCACCCAGTGTTGGTCACAGGCTTGGATTTTGCTGTGCTGTGAAGGAGACTGGGACAGAGAGGAATGGAGTACCCTGAAGAATTGCTCAACCCTGACTGGAATTGGTCCAGGCCCGGTGGAGGGCCTGACTCTCCTCTTTCCATCCTGGAGGCTCTCGTAAGAGGAAGAAAGCTTAGACAGGAGCAGTCAGGCTGGTCTTCCTCTCCCTGACCTTCACAAGACAGTGGTTATTTTAAATAGTTTTTTTGATGCTGGGGCTCGAACCCAGGGACTCCTGCATGCCAAGCAAAGCTCCACCACTGAGCTCCCTGCATTCTCCATGGACAATCACATCTCTAAAGTTACACCATGAAGACTCCTAGGGTTCCCAAATCTAGCTGTAACTTCTCTCTGGAATTCTAGACTCACATAGCCAAGTACCTTCTGGAATCAGCATGGTGCTGATTTTCTGATTCTGGCACTTACAAACTTTGTGACGTTGGGCAAGTTCCTTAACCTCTCTTAACCTGAACTTCCTTGTCTATAAAATGATTAGAGTAATAGCTACTTCCCAGGGTTGTTTTTTCACTAATCATTTATACCAGACCAACAACATCTTAGCAACTGTCAGCTGACATAACCCAAGGACCAAGTGGCAAAGGGGTGCCTTCCTCCAATGTTATGAAATTCACATAAGACCCCTAGAAATCCAGATGCTATCTTGAAAAGGAGAAAGGGGAGGATGAAATAATCTGAAATACTGAGTCATCCAAAGCTACTGAGTTAGAGACTGTCTAAAATAAATTTTGGACCCTATGGAGTTTACCAGAAAGGATTAATTTTAGTTTTCTCCCCTGTTACACAGCAGGGTGAGGGCATTGTCTGAAAGATGAGAGATCATTTATAGGAAACAGAGGAGACATATCACTGCACATCTGAGTGTAATGTGAGTGAATTTTGTGACCCAGCTGCAGGAGTTCAGATTTTATCCTGAAAACAGTGGGGATCCACTGAAGAATTTTGAGCAGAGGAGTAATGTGATCATATCCAGAAATTAGAAAGATGATTTGGGCTGCTGGGTGGAAAGGGGTATTAAGGCATTTGAGAGTGAAGGCAAGGAGTACAGACACGGGCCTGAAATGATGGGTAATAGAAGTGAAGAGGAGAGCACTGAGGATACTTAGGAGCTGCAGCTGGGAGAACTTAGAGATTTAGAGGATAGTGGAAGTAAGAGGGAAGGAAAGGTCTGGGATAACTCTGGTTGGTGGTTGGAGATACTATGATAGAGAACATATGAGGAGTGAGTTTCAGCAAGGAACGTGGGCAGGGGGGAAATGATGAGTTCAGTTTGGGAGGTACTAGTAGGACACCCAAATGGAGATATTTAATAGCTGATTGAATAAACAGGTCTAAGATTCAGGAGAAAGGTCCAGGCTAATGATAATGTTTTGTGAGTTTTCAGCAACAGAGTGGTAGTTAAACCAGAAAACTGACTGAGCTCACCCAGGGAGAGTGTGACCTAGTTGAAGCAAAAAGGACAACATTTTTACTTATTTATTTTATGATGGGAACTGAACCCAGCATTCTACTTCCAAACCCTTTTTAATTTTTATTTTTGAAACAGGGTCTCACTAAGTTGCTGAAGGTTGGCCTTGAACCTGTGATCCTCCGGTCTCAACCTCCCAAGTACTGGGATTACAGGCAATGCACCACTGTGCCTGTTCAAAAAAGATACATTTAGCCGGGCGTGGTGGTGCACGCTTGTAATCCCAGCATTTAGGAGGCTGAGATCAGAGGATCCGGGTTCACGGCCAGCCTCAGCTACCTAGTGAGGCACTTCACAACTTAGTGAGACCCTGTTTCAAAATAAAGAATAAAAAATAGGGCTGGGGGTGTAGCTGGGAGGTAGAATGCCCCTGAGTTCAATCCCCAGTACTGCAAAAAAAAAAAAAAAAAGATATGTTTAGAATCAGGTATTAAAACCTAAAGACAGGGATGCCTGAACTGGAAGAGCAATTGGAACTAAGAGACTAAAAAGTCATCAGGACTCTCCCCACCTCTCATCTCTGATACCTTTTGCCAGTCTGCTTGATTTCCCTCCCCTTTCCCCTGCCCCCTGCCCCAACTCCTATCATCTCCAGCCCCAGACTGGTTTCTAATGCTGTCTTGGTCCATTTGGTGAAAAACATTATTTCAAACAATTCCAAATGCTAAATTATTATTGTCTGATAGAGGTGGTGTCTGCTGCTGCTGCTGTTGTTATTGTTGTTGCTGCTGCTGCTGCTTTTTGGATGCAGTTTGCGAATTCCTCAGAAAGTACTCTGGTTGGTTCAAGCTAGCTAGATGCTTAATTTTGGACTGACCAATGGTGGTCAAAGGATGAGGATCAAATTGATTATCATGGCCCATATGATAACCCTATGAATAGTGAAGGTGGGTGATTTTCAGGAGAGGAGGGATCATGATTAAACACAACAACAGGAGTTACTATGCTCCACCCTTGTTTTACCCAACAGATACACATCATTTTCTCTATCCATCTATCCATAATTACAAAAATGCCTCATCTACTGCTGTAATTTGGGTTTGGAATGCCCCCAAAGGTCCTCGTGTTAACGGCTTGCTCCCCAGCTTGCTGTTATTGGGAAGTGGGTCCTAGTAGGAGGTCTTGGGTCACTGCAGGTGTGCTCTTGAAGGGGACTGTAGTACTCTAGTCTCTTCCTCTCTCTCTCTCTCTCTCTTTTTCTCATCCTGGCTGTGAAACAGATGGCTTTACTCCACCATGCACTGCCCAACCTGATGAACTGTCTCAACACAGGCCCAAAAACAACAAGGACAATAAATCATGGACCGAAGCTCAAAAACTATGAGCCAAGATAAACTTTTTTTCCTTCATAGGCTGATTATCTAAGGTATTACACTGATGGAAAGCTGACTAACATACCTATATAATCTAACCATCCCACTATTCATATGCCAATAAATTCATTTCCTTTCCAAGGGCGGGGGCGGGGGGCAACTCAGTGGCACATCCAGCTATTGCTTCAGGAGATTATAGATAGGGCCACTGTTCTTCAAAAATAGGTTCTCTGTGTAATGTCCTGCTCTAGGTAGGTCTCCGTGAGGTGTGAATATGGCTTCTATTAATCCCACTACCTTTTAACTGCCTTGGTACTATCTTTAAACCAGCCCTCCATATGCATGCACACAAAGTCCTGATGTTTAAAGATGGAAGAAATAGAGAATAAAATAGAGTGAAAAGGAAGTACTGGGCATCGATCACTAATCCACAGCATCATCTATATTTGTTTTGGCCATGAATAATAATGAAAATAATGGGGCTAGAAAACCTCATGGCATCTGTTTGTTGACTCACTTCTTTGGCTGTGAAGTTCCTCAGCCTATCTGGTGCCTCAGGTATTTCCTACAATGAAGAGACCCCTGACCCAGTGTTCTGAGAGGGCCACTGTGGAGGGTTTCTCTGCCGGGCATGGCACCGATTAGCACTGCACTTTCTGGAGATGTCTTAAGGATTGTCCTGGGATTGAGCAAGCATAGATCCCTGTATTTAGGAGGATTGGGGTGGAGATATTTCCCCCCTAGATGATATAATTCTTTGTTTTTTGTTTGTTTTTGTTTTGTTTTGTTTGTGTGTGCTCCCCAGGATGGAGCCTGGGGCCTGGCGTATGGATACAGTTCTCTTAAAACCATAATCAGCTACCTATCAATTTCGTTTGGGGGAATTTCATTTGCTACTAACATATTTCATTGCTTCTAAGGGCCATTTTTTTCAGCTTAAACAACTCTGAAATCAGAATGTGCTTTTCAATTAATGGCATGTAATAGTTTTTTAGCCTCTTTTCTTAAGAGTTCACAAAATAACTTGCCTCTTGTAATTGATGGAATCTGAGATTTATTAAATGTAGTAATTTTGTCAGTCAGGGTCCTTTTTCATAAATAATAGAATCCACAGTGGACAGTTGAAGCAGAAAAGGGATTTGTTAAAAGAGATTATTTAGCTCAGAATTGTTAGGAGGGCTGGGGAAATAGTCTTAAGGCTAAGCTTCTAGGAACAACACTCAAACGGTACCACACAACCTGGCAACGAAACCACAGCCACTGCCACTCTGAATCCTGAGTACCTAGAGTTCAATTTGACTGCCAAATTTACAAGCTCTATGGCACTTCTGTGATAGGAACCCATTATTACAACTGGGAAACCAACGCTGTTGCCACTATCACCCCTAAAGCTGGACACCTGAAATTGAAGCCTGTGTCCAACCTGCTTCTTACCTGTATCAATCAGGATTAGTTAGATAGCACAGTAATTACAAACAACCCCCAAATCTTACTGGCTTCAAACAACAAAGACTTTTAGTGCAGTGTGTGTGTGTGTGTGTGTGTGTGTGTGTGTATCCTTGCTCACTGTGGTCATTGAAGACTCCAGGTTGTTGGAGGCTCCACCATCTTATGATATCACCTTGACATGAGTTTTAGAGTTTGCTATGACAGAAGAGAGTGAGGAAAAGCATACAATGGCTTTTGCTCACACACACACACACACACACACACACACACACACACACACACAATTGCATAGCCATACCTAACATCAACACACAAGATGTGTGATCTTTCTGGTGCTATGAGGGTCTGAGGGAGAGGAGAAAAGAAATATTGGTGAACTTTGGTAATGTTTGAGTATGTATGGCACTGGGGATGGAACCCAAAACATTCTACCTCTGATCTACACCCCAGCCCTATTTTATTTTTTATTTTGAAACAGGGTCTTGCTAAATTGCTGAGGGCCTCACTAAATTGCTGAGGCTGTCCTAGAACCTGTGATCCTCCTGTCTCAGCCTCCCAAGTACTGGGATTATAGGCATGCACCACCACACCCCGATGAATTTTGGTAATTTTTGCCTCAGCTTTATGGTTCACTTCCACATGGATTCTCCCATGGGTGAAGAATCATGCCTGTAAGCAAGCTGCAAGGGATACTGGAAATTTTATTTTGACTTCTGTATTGAGGAAGTGGGATTTTAAAATGGGAGTTTTCCCATAGAGAAAAACTATTTATTTATTTATTTATTTATTTATTTATTTATTTATTTATTTACACCAGGGATGGAACTCAGGGGCATTCTATCTCTGGGCTCTTCCCTCAGCCCTATTTTATTTTTTGTTTGGAAACAGGGTCTCACTGAGTTGCTGGGAGCCTCACTACATTGTTGAGGCTGGCTTTGAACCTATGATCCTCCTGTCTCAGCCTCCCAAGTAATGGGATTACAGGTGTGTGCCACTACGCCTGGCTAGAGAAAAAGTATTCTTTTTATTTTATTTTTCAGAACTGGGAATTGAAACCAGAGACATTCTACCTCTGAGCTACATCCCCAGCCCTATGTTTTATTCTTATTTTGAAACAGGGCCTCACTAAGTTGCAGAGGGCCTCACTAAGTAGCTGAGGCTGGCTGCAAACCTGCAATATTCCTGTCTCAGCCTCCCAAATACCAAGATTACAAGCGTGTGCTACCATGCCTGTCTCAGAGAAAAAGTATTTAAAAGATGAAGCACATCCATGAATACAACAGGTTTCTTTCTTTCTTTTTTTTTTTTTTTTTTTTTTTTTTTTTTTTTTTTTTTTTTTTTTTTTTTTTTTTTTTTTTTTTTTTTTGTGGTACTGGGGATTGAACCCAGGGGCATTCTACCTCCGGGCTACGCCCCCAGTCCTATTTTTTATTCTTTATTTTGAAACGGGATCTCACTAAGTTGCAGAGGGCCTCACTGAGTAGCTGAGGTTGGTCATGAACCTGCGATCCACCTGTCTCAGCCTCCCAAGTACTGGGATTACAAGCGTGCCCCACCATGTCCAGCTTAACAGGTTTCTATATCATAATAAACATTAGACTTTTGTAGAATCATGCTCTCTGAAACTTCAAGAAGATCCAGAGCCCAAGCAAGCTTTCAGAATAATTTCTCTTTTTCTGCACTTTGTCTGGGGGCTCTTTCAATCCCTCTAACTCTGCCTTATGGCTTAATGGGAAACAAGTGGCTGGACCGATAGGGCTGGAAGCCTTTCATCTCCATCTTACCCTGGAATGATGCTCTTGTCTTATTCTGTTCCAGTCAACGCACCTCATGATAGGTGCCATCACATTTGCTTGGCAGGGCAGGGACAACAAGAAGGGCTGTTCAATCCTCTGAGTCTTCCAGTGTATCTCCATCCTGAGTGCTGAATCTCACAGTTTCCTAATCAAGGTGTTGCTTTTTTGTTGGTTGGTTGGTAGGTTGTTGTTTTTGTTTTTTTTCCTGTACTGGGAATTGAACCCAGGGGCATTTTACCACTGAGCTACAATCCCAGCCTCCCCCCTTTTTGAGATGAGTGTCTCTACATTACATAGGCTGGCCTTGAACTTGCCATCCTCCTGCCTCAGACTCCCAAATTAAATTGGGATTTCAGGCATGCGTCACCAGGCCTGGCCCTACATTAGAAAGTAAGAAGTGACAGCTTCTGAAACTCAGCAAGGCACATAATTATCTAATTCCTACTAATCTGAGGTCAAGACTGAAACAGATTTCCTTCCCCAAGTTAACTGTGTGCTCTGTTCTCCCCTAACTGCTTGCAGACCACCCAATCTGGATAACTTGTTTCGTTATCTTGACTTTTATTGCTGTTCGAGTGCTTCAGCTTCAGTTGGCATGTGATCCTTAGACACAAGAGACAACAGGCGGTAGTGTAATTGCTTTGCTGCCACATAAAAAGGACTTTCAGATCTTAGGCTGGTATTAGGAGATCGTCACAACCCCTCTACACACCTTAGCTTAGTTCACCATTTTAAGGTCTCTCATATAGAATACTTCAGTCCTGGTACCCGATTTCAGTGATGTTATAAGTCAGAGAAACCTAACTTGAACTAGCTTAGGTCAAAGAAGGACTTATTTTCAGAAAACTATAGTGATTTGTAGAATCCCAGCCCAAGAATATGCTGGATGTTGGGAACAACTGGATCTGAGATCTTGAATGACATCAGCACTAAACTCTCATCTTTCCTCCTCTTCGTGTGTGTGTGTGTGTGTGTGTGTGTGTGTGTGTGTGTGTGAGTGTTTCTGGGGTTTTGGGGGATTAAAATCAGCCCTACTTTTTTTTGTGGTACTGGGGATTGAACTCAGGGGCATTCTACCTCTGAACTATACCCTTAGCCCTATTTTTATTCTTTATTTTGAAACAGGGTCTCACTAAGTTTCGGAGTGCCTCATTAGGTAGCTGAGGCTGGCCGTGAACCCGGATCCTCCGGTCTCAGCCTCCCAAATGCTGGGATTACAAGCGTGCGCCACCACTCCCAGCTTCCCCCAGCCCTATTTTAATTTTTTTTTTTTGAAACAGGGTCTCAGTTATAGAATGCCTCACTAAGTTACTGAAGCTGTCTTTGAACCTGTGATCCTCCTGTTTCAGCCTCCCAAATACTGGGATTATAGGCATGTGCCACCATGCCTGGCTTGCTTCATTTCTTTCTCTCTTGTCTCTCTCTTCCTCCCTCCATCTCTCTCTTTCCTTCCCTTTCTTCCTATGTCTCACCTTCCTTCCTCCTTCTCTCCTCTCCTTTTGTCTCTCCAGACAAGCTTTCAATGCTTCTCTTGTCCACATCATAATACATTCAGCTTCTGACAATTCTCAGACTTCACAGTTTATAACCCAGCTACCTATCTTCAATCCCAGTTCCAGTTTAGCCTTCTCAGTTCCAATTCCAGTGTTCCTAGGGACTTGCCCTCATCAGCCTGGCTTTGGTCAGATGCCAGTCTCTGTACTAATGATCTATTGTTGGGAGGAGGGTCCTGAAATGGTTGACTTCTGGGATAATCACAAGTGAAAGACAGTTCCCACCAGAAGGGGGTATCACTCATACAAAACAAAGGAGTCCACCACGAAAGATCTGTCAGAGAGACAGAAAACCAGGAAGGGCCATAACCTTAGGGAAGTCAAGAAAGGACAGAGATTCAGAAGGAAGGAGGACCAGAGAAGCCCAGTAGTTTACAGAAAAGGGACCACTGGACTTAAGAACAAGAAGGTTTAGATTATCTTGGCAAGAAGTTGTTCCAGCGAGCAATGGGAAGTTGAGATGGAGTGTGTAGTGGAAGCCAGATTTTAGTGGTTTCAAGCATGAATAAGAAGTAGATAAAATGCAAATGATTCTTATAAGAGGACTGACTAAAAAATAGAAGAAGAATATATACAGAAAGACATGAAGAGAAAGGTTTTTTTAATATTTAAAAATTTCTTACATTTTTCTTATTGGATGAATACCAGTAGGAAGGGATGTAGAAAAAGAATACAATTGATAGCTATTTTATTACTACTGTCCCTCTTGCCTGGGTGTGCCAGATCCAGGCAAGTGGGGTCAGAGACAGAGGCTACAACACTGCCAGGGGTAGGAGCCATTTCAACTTCTCCCAGGCCACGCTGGAAAGTAAGGCACAGAGACAAGGTGCCTGACCTCAGCCCTGGGTGATCCCGTTGGTGGCCCAGGGAGCAACTAGGGCCTGGGACTGTACACAGACGGAGAGGCCCATGTGGAGAACAGAGTACCAAGGCTGGAGGCCTGGGCACACACAGCTCCGCTCAGGGACAGGCAAACTTGCCTTGTGTTCTGATTTCCCCATCTCAAAACCAAGCCAGTCGCTGTCCCCCACCCACCCACTCACTCATCGTCCCTGCCAAGCTGTCACCTTCTTTCTCAGCTCCACTTCCCCACTCCCAGCACTCCTCAGCGCTGCCCCCGCCTTCTGCTCTCCCATCCCCAAAGCCGGCTCACCAAGGTCACTTTCACCTCCTTGTCGCATCCAATGAATATTTTTTTTTTAGTCCTTATCTTTGTTGACTACTTGGCAGCATTGAAGCTGTTGATCCTCTTCTGAAACTCTATCTTCTCTTGTCTTGAAGGCACTTTCTCTGGGAACATTTATTCCTTTTCCTAAAACAATAAATCTTGTTTATGAAGCTCCTAGAGTCTGTTGGAGTTTTATATTCCTCATAGATAATTCTCACCTGAATGCAAGATAGGTCCAGGAAACAGATGAGAAAATCAAGGCTCTTGGTAATCAAAGGGCCGGCCTGCCTGCCTTCTCATACTGTGATTGAGCCCAGGGGCACTCTACCTCCGAGCTACAACTCTAGCCCTTTTTATTTTGAAACAGGGTCTCACTAAGTTGTTAAAGGTCTTGCTAAGTTGCTGAATCTGGCTGGCCTCGAATCTGTGATCCTCCTGTGTCAGCCTCTCAAGCATGCCTGGCTCAACCAAGAGGGTTTTCTAAGGCTCCATAGCAATAAGTGATAGAGTCCAGGTTAGAATTCCAGTGTACTGCATGGCCCTCCACTCCAGCATATTGTCTCTCTCAGTTCTCTGGCTCTTCTTTAGCTTCTTTAGTGGGCTGTGCTCTCTGCACCCACCCACCCTCCTCTCCCTTCCTCTCCTTAGGTGAGCTGGTCTATGCCTGTGGTGTCGGCGCCTGTTTTTGTGCCAACAATTGCTTTTGTGTGTGTGTGTGTGTGTGTGTGTGTAACTGGGGATTGATCCCAGGGGCATTCTACCTCTGAGCTACACCCCCAGCCCTATTTTTTATTCTTTATTTTGAAACAGGGCCTCACTAAGTAGCTGAGGCTGGCAGCAAACCTACAATCCTCCTGTCTCAGCCTCCCAAGTACTGGGATTACAAGCATTCACCACCATACCCAGCTCCAACAATTGCTTTAACACTAACCCAGACCTCACTCCCTAGTCCTGTACTGTTATTTATCATTGCTCTTGCTGCTGTTGCTGCAGCTATTGTTATTAAGAACTAACATCTAGGGAGTGTTACAACATGTAGGCACTGTGCCAATTTCTTTATATACACCGTCTCATTAAGTCCATATAACAATCTTCAGAGGCAAATCCCATTTTCCACTTAAGTAAAATGAGCATCCAAAGATTAATTGATTTGTCCCAAAGTCAACAAGAACCCAGGTTTGTCTGACCCCAGAGTCACTGTCTTAACTGCTAACTAAATGTCCTCTACCAAGAGGTCCCAGTAATACCTCCCGCTTGAATTGGCTACCTCTGAGCCTGTCTGCCCCTTACTTGCTGTGTAACCACAGGCAAGCGATTGAATGTCTGGCCGTGGTTACTATCACCCTGCCCCAAGTGATGGTTATTTCAATAAACAGTCCTAGCCGGGTGTGGTGGCGCATGCTTGTAATCCCAGCATTTGGGAGGCTGAGACCGGAGGATCTGGGTTCACAGCCAGCCTCAGCTACCTAGTGAGGCACTCTGCAACTTAGTGAGACCCTGTTTCAAAATAAAGAATAAAAAAATAGGGCTGGGGGTATAGCTCCGAGGTAGAATGCCCCTGAGTTCAATCCCCAGTACCACACACACAAAAAAAATCAATAAACAGTCCTTCCATCTTCCAGTCGACAGGATTGTACAACACTCTTCCCTCTTTCTTCCTTCCCCACCCCATGTTCATCAAGATGTGGGGACTATGTGCTCTAAAAAGTGCCCTCATCACAGCCTGGCCCCAGTCCTTCTCCTGCCTGGACGTGGCTAGAAGCTGTTCTTAGACTTTCCATCTCATTCAAAGTCCTTCCCTCAGCTTTTCTCAGTGCTCCCAGCCACCGTGGGTTCCACACTCCCTTCTCTCCTTACCCTTCTCTGCACAGCCTCCTGAGAGCCTTTCTAAACCACAAATGCAAGCAGGTGTCCCCAGCAACCGGGGCCCTTAACTCTCAGGAAAAGCTTCAGAACCCCAGCCTGGCTTTCAAAACCCAGATGGCCTGGCCCCAGCTCTTCTGCAGCCCCAGCTGCAGAAGACCTCAGGAGAATCTGCACCCTCCTGCTTTCCCTCCCACCCTTCCTCCTACCTCTCCCTCAGGGTGTCCCGTGCCTCTCCACAGTCCCAGTCCCCCACCCACTGGTATGTGTTTTTTCTGTGACTCTGAGCCCAGAGTTGTATGTGCTCAGGTGTGCAAAAGAAGTAATGAAATTACTGATTTCAGGCAACTAAATATATGGTTGCCCAACAATGTGAATATACTTAATGCCATAGAACTTTGCACTTTTAAATGGTCCAAATGGCAAAACCAAACTAAATATAATTCCTCTTCCAGGTTCCAGCCCCTGGAGCTGGTAGGAAGGTCATTACTGAGATCCTCCTCACCTGCCCTCCCCAGCCGCACAGAGGTCCTGGGTACTTCATGCTATGATTCATGTTAACACCATCTCTGCAGAGATGCCCCAGATTGGGAGATCAATGTCCGGGATCCTCTCTTCTAAGCCCACCCTGCCCCCACTCCCAGGGCACCACTGGGAGTATTTGGGGGTTCCCTGCTCATGCAAACAGAAATTCCCCCTCTGTTTTGGAGAAGAACCCTCTGGATTGCTTGCTTCCCCTCCCCTCTCTGTAGTATCATTCCCTCAAGAAACTTAGGCTTCCAGAAGGCAGAATCAAGAAGAATCTGAGGTTGACTTCAGCCTTGTGCCTGAGATCCCTCCCCAAGAGAGAAGGAGAAAAAAGGCCCTGCCTTCTGCCTGCAACAGGAAAGAGAAGACCATGCCTAGAACAAAATTCAGTTGACATCTCAATAAGTTATCCTGGCAAACCAGCTCCTGCTCAAGGGGTCAACCCCAGAGACATGTGTTTAACACTCACTACTACACAAATACCGTATATGTGGGAAAACACATATAAAGAGGTTCACGGGCCTCCACAACACACACATGTGCACAGAAAAATCTAAGCCAGGCATGTTGGCACACACATGGGAAGCTGAAACAAAAGGATCACAGGTTTGAGGCCAGTCTCAGCAATTTAGTGAGACCCTCAGCAACTTAGCATGACCCTGTTTCAAAATTAAAAAAAAAAAAAAAGGGCTGAGGATGTTGATGTTGCTGATGTAGCTCAGAGAATGCCCCTGGGCTCAATCCCCAGTACCAAGAAGGGGGAAAAAAAAGCTAAGAATGGGATAATTTTTTTTTGTTTTTGTTTTTGTTTTTGTGGTACTGGGGGTTGAACTCAGGGGCATTCTACCTCCAAGCTTTACTCCCAGCCTTATTTTTTTTTCTTTATTTTGAAACCAAGTCTCACTAAGTTTCGGAGTGTCTCACTAGGTAGCTGAGGCTAGCCAAGAACCCAGATCCTCCGGTCTCAGCCTCCCGAATGCTGGGATTACAAGCGTGCGCCACCACGCCCGGCTTTGAGATAATTTTTATAGTCTTAACAGGATATACTGTAGAGGCTATTTTTATTTAATTAAAGTAGAAAATACACTTTTTACTTGAGCTGAATAGAGAAAAGAAACTGATGTGAAGATGACGGAATAGCTGAACTTAAGCTTAGTACTTCTTAACCTCAAAAAAGACTCATTCCTTAAAGTCCTTGGTCAAGTTTAGAAAAATGATTTCGATTAAGAGGTTGGAGTAGGATTTTTACCATTATGTTTCAGTTTTATACACTATTAATTGGCTCTGAACTATGAAAGAAAATGTGATTAGTACTCTGCCCTCCTTCCCACCCCTCCTCTCCACTCCAGGTTGTTGCCAATGTTTTTACTCTTTTGGGATTTATAATATTTACATTCTGTTCTGCAACTAAAATTCCCACAGCTTAATCTTAACCTAAATAGAATTAATGTCACCACCAGTCCTTCTACCATGAGTCTCCCTTCCTCAGCTCCTGGTTTTGATTAATCTCTTGGCTGACTGGATTTTGTCATTGAGTAGTTTTTTCCTTTTTCTTTCTTTTATTATTATTATTATTAGCGTGTGTGTGTGTAGAGGGGGATGGTTGCTGGGGATTGAACCCAAGGCCTTGCACATGCTACGAAAATGCTCTAACACTGAGCTACATCTCCAGTCCCCCCCCCCTCCTTTTTTGGTGGCACTAGGGATTGAACCCAGGGGCATACTACCTCTGAGCTATACTCCCAGCCCTATTTTGTTCTTTATTATGAAACAGGGTCTCACTAAGTTGCTGAGGCTAGTCATAGACCTACAATTCTGTCTCAGCCTCCTAAGTACTGGGATAACAAGCATGTGCCACCATTCTTGGCTATCTCCAGCCCTTTTTAATTTTTAAGACAGGGTCTCACTATGTTGAGGCGGGCCTCAATTTTACCATCCTCTTGCCTTCCAGATAGCTGGGATACAGGCATGTGCCACAGCACCAGCTCTCGAGTAGTTTTTTTCCTAGAAAGTTTCATGAGTTTTCTATTCCTCAGATTCATGATTAAGATTAACCACTCTGATGGTTGTGGTTTGGGGTGACATATGTTTTACCCTCAGAACTTTGTAGATATTGCTTCATTATTTTTGTCAACTGTTGCCTTTGAGAAATTTGAGATCAGATTGAATTTCCCCCTTGTAAGTCACTTGCTTTTTCTGCCTAGATGCCTGAAGTACTTTTACTTCAAACTCAAAGTTTAGTAACTAAATCAATATGCCTTAATGCCAGTTATCCTATGTCAATTTTTCTGCTGTATGGTGTGTGCTTTTTCAAGATGAATATTCAGTTCTTCCTTCATTTTAGGGACTTTTTCTACATTTGTTATCTTAATATTTTTTTCCTTTTTTTTTTGGTGGTACTGGGGATTGAACTCAGGGGGCATTCTACCTCCAAGCTATACCCCTAGCCTTTTTAATTTTATTATTTGGAAACAGGATCTCACTAAGTTACTGACAGTCTCACTAAATTGCTGAGGCTGGCCACGAACCTGTGATCCTAGTGGCTCAGCCTCCCAAGTACTGGGACTAGAAGGGTATGCCACCATTCCCAGCTTTGGTTCCATTTTTGGAACCTTCACTCTAGGGTTGCTAATAGTTATGTGTATGGTAGCTTGTCTTTGTCCTCTCCATTATCTTCTCTCTAATTGCTTTAATGTCTTTATCTTTTCCCGCCATATTTGCTTTCAATATCTAAAGCCTTTCTTACACATTGCTCTTGTTTGAAGTCATATCTACTCTGTTTTTTGCTGTTTCTAGTTTATTACATCTCCCTGTCCATCTCATCCTGTTCTTTTACCACCTCATCCTTGGGTTCTTTGTTTTATTGATTTCATACTATTAATAAGGCCTTCTACAATAGGAAGAACTTGCCAGGAATCTGCTTTCTTACCTTCATTGTGTTTTCTTCCAAATTGGGTTCTTCATCTAATTTTTTTTACATTCTGTTTTCCTGGTTCCTTTCTTTCTCTTCCCCTTAAAATTTTTACTTTTTTTAGTACTGGGGATTGAACCCAGAGGCTGGGGATTATTCCTCTGAGCTATATACTCCCAGCCCTATTTTTTATTTTACTTTGAAATAGGGTCTCACTAAATTGCAGAGGGCCTCATTAAGCTGCTGAGGCTGGCTGCAAACCTGTGATCCTCCTGTCTCAACCTCTCAAGTATTGGGATTATAAGTGTGAGCCACCACACCCGCTGACAGCTTTACTTCTGTG
>PVLC010029445.1:0-20212 GCA_004027655.1 Graphiurus murinus
TGGTAGGATCATTCCCATTTGTCTGAGGATCCTCCATACTGTTTTCCAAAGTGGTTGCACTAATTTGCAATCCCACCAACAATGTATTAGGGTTCCCACTTCTCCACACAATTGCCAGCATTTGTTGTTGTTTGTGTTCTTGATAGTTGCCATTCTAATTAGAGTTAGGTGAAATCTCAAGGTAGTTTTGATTTGCATCTCTCTGATTGCTAATGATGTGGAACATTTCCTCATACATTTATTGGCCATTTGTATTTCTTCTTTTGTGAAGTGCCTCAGAGGTACTTTTAGAGCTACAAGATGAACGAAGCTACAACCAGAGAGTTGGCCAAAAATGGTGCTCCATTTGGCAATGAAATGCATATTTGTCATTAAATGAAACTTTATTACACCATCTCATGAGGCCATTCAGAGTGGCCTTTAAGAAATTACTTGTGCATTTTTGCTTAAGATGCTGTCAAAACAGCAACAACAACTAAAAACAATCACACACTCATTCTGTGTGCTTAGTTCAATGGCAGGAAGCCACATGACTCAAGGAGCTCCTCTCCTGTCAACTTTACTTTCTCTCTCATAACTTCAAACCACCAAAATTCCTCAAATTGTCTTACAAATATTTTGTTAAGCTGCTGTGTCTAACATTACCTCTCATCTATGAAAATGGAAATTTTATGAAGTCATTTTTTAAAACACTTGCTGAATAACTACTTGGTTTAGGTACTAATGTGCAAGACAGTGTCCTACCTTCAAAATGGGCCAAGAATCTAGCAGAGTTAAGCAAGTAAACAAGTATTGCAATGCACAAAGAGAGCTGTCAGCTATTAGAGACAGATACAGGTATAGCACTAACAAAGCACTTGTAAAACTACGGAAATGAATCTTCATTTTACTTTGTGATACCAAATTTGGATGTCACAAAAATGAAATCATTTCAGAATTACCAACATAGAATAAAAAAAATTCCTAAACTTTAAATGGACAAGCTGTAAGTTAGCAAAATCTCCGGAGTTATGACAGTTTTCTCTTTAGTATTCTGCTACATGCTTCCTTTGAAATGAACATGATTACTCTCTATGATAGGAGCTGAAGGAAAACATGATTGTCCAAAGTCAAAGATGGCCATTTGAGTAGTTGATCTCCAGCATAGTGAAGTACCTAGGAAAAAGTCAGTCTGGATCTGAGAGAAGTCTGAATTGCAAAACGCTATCAAATAAAAGATACTTTTTTATTATGAAAAAAGTTCATACATACAGAAAAGTTCAGAGAATAATATAATTATCCATTGACCTTCTACTAAAAAAATACAAATATTAATGCCTTTTTATATTTTAAAATTGTTTTCATTTCTCTTCTGTCCTACTTACCTCTCTTCCTTCTTAGAAGCAATCATTCTATTGAAATTGGTATGTATTGCTTTCATGAATACTTTTTTTATTTTTTACTAAATATGTATATCTACGTAGTATCATTTGACTATTTTGATATTTAAGTAGATGACATCATTCCACATATACCATTCTCCAACTTGCTTCTCTCAAAATGTATTTTAGATCACTTTTTATTCATGTAATATTATTTATTCATTTTATCTACTATATAGTATTTAATCATGTGACTATCCTGCAAGCCAATTATTTATTCCCTACTTGATGGACATTTGGGTTATCTTTTACTTTTTTTTTCCTCACTATTTCAAAGTTCCAGTGCACGTCTTTTTTACAAACCTCTTTCAGTATATCTGTGAGGTATATATGTTGAAATGAAATTGCTGAATCATATTCTCTATATATCTCCTGTTGAATTAGATATAGATACTCGACTCATGATGAGATTACATTCCAATAAGCCCATGGTAAGATAAGAATGCTGTAAGTAAAAAATGTATTTAATACAGCTAATCTACTGAACATCACAGTTTAGTCTATCCTACCTTAAATGTGCTCAGAACACTTACATTAGCCAAAAATCATTTTACACAGAGCCCATTTTATAATAAAATGCTGAATACTTCATATAATTTATTGAATATCTGTACCCCAAAGTGCAGGCAACCCAGTATACTGGAAAGTACCAGTTACTTGCTCCTGTGATCACATGGCTGGCTTGGAGCTTCAGTTCGCTGCCACCGCCTGGCATCTCAAGGGTTTCTACCAAATAGGAAATATCACTAGCCCAGGAAAAGATCAAAATTAAAAATTCAAAGTACCATTTCTTCTGAATGCATATAACTTTCAAGTCATCACAAAGATGAAAAATTAATAGATCAAACCATAAGTTGAGGATTGTCTATACTGCCAAATGCTCTCCAAAAAAAGATATACCAGTTTATGTTCCCACCAGAAGTATAATAGAAAGAATTCATATTTCTCTACATCTTTTCAAGTGCTTGGTATCAGTATATTTTTTAAAAATTTTACCAAGCTGATTGTACAAAACAGACTTTTGTAGTATATCATTTTCTTACTTTTTCTCAGTCATGCAAATATTCTTCTCTGTAAATGATCTGCTCATAGTCCGTATTTATTTGTCAATAGTATTGTTTTTCTTTTTATCATCCATTATTTGAAATTCTTTATATATTCTGGATACAAAATCTTTGCTCTGTACATTGCAAATATGCTGTCTGTCCTTGCTTGTCATTTATTTGACTTTGCTCATGGTTGCTTTTGTTCTAAAAACAGTTTTTAATTTTGAGGTTAGTCAGACTTACCAATCTTTTACCAAAATTTGTGCATATTATGTTTAGTTGGATTTTAACTTATCTGAATTTTTTTTATGAATGAGGCTGGAATCTGGTTTTATTTTTGCCTTATAGACAATCAGTTATCCTAACACAATTTTATTAAGCATATTTTCCTATAGGGCACCCACTATCACATATGTCTCAAAATATTTTGTTCTCTACTCTATTGCATTGTTTTGTTTTGTTTTGTTAATTCTTGCACCAGTGCCACACTGTCTTAAATAGTGTGTTTTATAATAAGCTTAGATGGTTAGTGGAGTAGAACTCTTTCCTTGTCCTCATCAAATTAGTTTTAAATATGCCTGATCTTTTGCTTTTCCCTTTGAACTTTAAAATTATTATTATCAATCTTCACAAAAATACACTTTGGATTTTTTATTAGAATTTAATTGAGTATTTGCATTAATGAAAAGATGACCAGATTTCCTATTTACTCAGATTGTTTTCAGTGAAGTCCTACAGTTTTCTCCATAATGTTTTGACACAGTTTTATGAAATTTATTCCTAAGTATCTTATATGTTTTGTTCCAAATATAGTTTTCACATTTTGACATCAATTTGCTATAGTTTTTTAAAACAATACTTTATCAGGTTAAGTATATTCTTTCTAGTCTTAATTTACTGTGACATTTTCTTCTCTTTTATAACCATTAATATGTGCTGATTTTATCGAATATTTTACTAATGAAAAGGAGTTTTCTCCCTCCTTTTCTCTACTAATGAAGTCAGTATCAGTAGTAGATTTTCTAATATGCATCATCTTTGCATTCCAAGGATAATCCATTCTTGATAGTGACATTTTAAATACATTGCTAGATTCTATTTGATAACTTTTATATATTTTCCTAAGTAGCCTATTTTTGTCCTTAATTGGTTCCTTATTAATGGCATATAGTGGGATTTTGTGGTGATGGCGTATATATTTAGAATTATATCTGCCTTCATATTTTATATTTTTGTTTACTAGGATTTTTAAATTTTTCTTCCTTTTCTATTTTCTTTTAAATTAAAATGTATTTATTTCCTTACCATTCCTCTACTTAGTTAGAAGTTATCAATTTTATTTCTATTCTTGTATTAACTTTATTATTGTAGTATGTATACTTAACAAATTCTAAGGTTAATAATATCTTTAGTTGCATCCTAAGCAAGTAAAGGATCTTGTATGACTTAACTCCAAAACGTCCCTTCCTAATACTCATATTACTGTTTTCTGATATGTTTGTTGCACCTTGCATTTTAACCCCAAAACATGCATCAGTATATGAAATGAGAACGTTCATATAGTAACTACTGAAAGTTGTCACTCTCAGGCTCGGGAGCTTGTATTTTTAAATGATGGAAAGTTAAATCTGGGCACGATGGTACACACCTGTAATCCCAATACTTGGGAGGTTGAGGTAGGAGGATCACAGGTTCGTAGCCAGCCTCATCAATTTAATGAGGCCCTCTGCAACTTAGTGAGACCCTGTTTCGAAATAAAAAATAAAAAATAGGGCTTGGGATGTAGCTCAATGGTAGAATGCCCCTGGGTTCAATCTTCAGTACAAAAAAAAAAAAAAAAAAATGAAAGTTAAGCTATTCATTTAAGTATTTGAAAACAACCTGGTAAGCAAAACAAACCAGGGTGCTGCCCTCCTGGAGTTTACATTCCATAAAATAGAGACAGTGAATAAATAATCACATAAATTAACAAATCCATTAGATAAATGCAGATAGTCTTACCAGCTACAAAGGGTATAAATTAAGAGGATGGGATAGCACAGTGTAGGAAAAGGTAGTTTAAACAGGACAGAAAGACCTAAAAGGACATGTGAGGAGGAACTGAAAGGTGAGAAATCAGCTGTGAGACTCAGAAAAAGAGACTCCTAAAGAGAGAGAAAAGCTCTTGCAAAGGCCCTCACAGGAGAATGACCACTGGGGATAGCCACAAAGTCAGTATGACTGAAGCATAGTAAATAAGGAGAGGACAAGAGGAGTTGAAGATGGAGAAGAAGCGTGAATATATACCCCCAGATTTCTTAGGATGGTCCTCAATAACTAATGCCTGTTGTCCTGGTGTAAATAAAAGTAATCCTTTCACTCTCAAAATGTGCTCTTTGGACAGTAAAGCACATGACATCCCTGTGCAAAGGTGAGAAGGGGCCAAATTACCTGGATAAAGAAAGTAAATGAATAAAAGCTTTAGACACTAGTTAGCAGACGAATTCTTTCTTGTTCCATTGACCATCCTTATTTTCATCTGAGTTGGAGCCCAGCTGCTTTTGTTTGTTTGTTTGTTTATCTGGTGCAGGTAATAGGATAAATGAGATGTAGAAAGAGGAGCTAGTTGGCCACAGAGAATATCCTATAAAGAGATCTTGGAAATTTAGACCTAAAAGAGACCCCTATGATTACATAGTGGCTAGATACTGGTTCCAAATCAAGTAAATAACACTCAAAGGGGAAAGAGTAAGAGGAACAGCTAAGAGAGACAGAGATGACTCTTCCATGCTATGCAGCATTCTACATGCATCTATATTACTGCATGTTCAATTTCCACAATGTATTTTAAGATAAAGAATTGAAATCTAAGAAGGTTTTAATAGCTTGATCAAGATCTTACAGATAGTGAGAATCAATGCAGGGATTTGAATTTCACTTTAACCCTTTCTGTTAGGTTATCCTGTCCATCTCAAGCTTACTAACTATATCCTCTTAGTTTCTGATCCCTGACCAGGCCATGATCTTTCACACCTCGTTGTATTGACAGTTTCAGTCTGACAATCCCTATTCATCCACCACAATATTTGGCTCTTGTGTGCGGCTTTCCTTTATCCTCTCAAATGTGGCTGACTTCTCTGCCCTTCCATGGCAACCAAACAAATCTCTGTTACATTGTTCCACTCACTCATCTTTCCATTCATTTATTTATTCAACTGTTAAATACTGGACATGCAACTGTGAACAAGACAGATATAGCGCCCCATCCTCGTGGAGCTTATGGCTAGGGAGGACTCATTAGTAAAAATGCCAATTACAATTAAGAAATGTCTTTATTAAATCCTTTGTCCACTCAACAAATGCCTACTATGCTGATGGAGACATAATAAAATATTGATATATCTGGGAAAATGCAAACTTGGTGTGGGTGTGAGTCTGAGAGATGAGATAAGAGTACTAAGATGAAACTGGAGAGAAAGGCATAGATCATGGTGGTCCCTGTGGGTCTCATGAAGGAACTGGGAGGCATGAATTGCCAGAAATGGGCATATATGTGTTCTAGTAAGGTCAGTCTGGGAGCAACATCAAGACTAGATTTCAAGGTTAAAGACTGCAGACAGAAAGACTAATTAGATCCTGGTTGCAAAAAAAAAAGTGTCAGTGGGATAGAGAGCAGAAGATGAATTCAGTTATAAATGATGGGATTTCTAACTAAGTAGAACTAGGGGGCAGAGAATGGGATGTGCTGGCTCCTGTGTTTCTGACTTGGCTTGCAAACCCATGACTCCTCCTGACTTACTAAGACAGAAGTGAGGTTCACTATACCCTCATTGCCTCTTGCTCTTTTGCAGAATGAGTAAACCCACTTCTCCCAATACCTACTTGGTGCCAGGATCACGGACTCTAAAGGAAGGCTGCATTTGAAGACAACATTGGAACTGAAGTTGGGAGACGAGTCTTTGGAACTATATGCACTTTTAGAAAAAGCTTGCTTCTTCTCTGGGCCCATTTCTCTCCTGGAAATAGTTGGCCTAGAATAGGACCTCTTGGCTCCCTCTCAATTCAGGGACTCTAGGATTCTGCTTTGCACTAGTAGGCATTGAATGTGATTGTCGAAAGGCAGGTGTGCCTTTTCTAAATCAACTTGTTTTTAACACCAAGGAAGCATTTAGTGGGATTTGACTTGATATTTTCTTCTTCATATTCTGTATGTATCTAGTAGTTCCACAGGACACAGACTTTTGAAGTTCATCCTGCCACCCATTCTATTCCCATGGATTCTCAGTTGATCCTATTCTAACCTTCCCTTGTTCCTTCTCTGTCTCTCTCCCATAAATAATTGCACATGGGCTGAAACACCACACGCATCCCTTCCTCCCATCCACCTAAAACGTTCCTGGCCTGCTTCCTGTATTCTTTTCTGTATTCTTTCAGGAAAGCTTAGCCCCTTCCTGAGCCATGGTTTCAGAGACGTCTGCCACCTAATGTTTTCAACTGAGCCTTCTTAGATGAGTCACAAGTTTAAATTTTATCTTCATCTTTCATATTCAGATTCTAACTAATTTCCCAGCTGAGAATTCTTGGGGCACATGAAAGTTAGTCCTTTCAAAGGAGCAATCAAATATAGTCCATAGAATTTTATGAGCATAGTCATGCGTCACTAAAGGACTGGGATATGTTCTGAGAAGTGCATCCTTAAGTGACTTCTTCATTGGGAGAACATCCTAGATTTGTGTCCTTCCACAAACCTAGATGGTTCAGGTCCGGCACTCCACTTGACCTCTTGACAGAGACTGCTGCATCCTGTCTTACAACAAACTTTTTTATGAATACACTCTAAAGTACCAATAATAGTATAAAAATAATAAACCAGAAGCAGCCATTTATCATCATTATCAAATCTGATACACTGTACATGACTGTATATACTATACTTCTGCTTGACTTGTTCACACCACCATCGCTACTGCAAACACAGGAGAAATGCCTTGTGCTACCCTATAATGTTAGATGGCTGTAGCAACAGGAATCGTTCAGCTCCCTTATAATCATATAGGACAGTTATTGTATGTGTGATCAGTTGTTGACCAAAACATTATTAGGCAGTGCATAGTTGTAGTTGAATATAGGTATTTATCAGGCAGAATAAGACATGTTCCTGGGATCTCTTGCCAGTTACTGGCCCCAGTGGAATGCTCACACATTTCTTCTGCTTTTCTTCCACCCATTCATTCCTCAGGCTGCAACAGTTGATCTTCAAGTTAGATGTGGGAAAGGAAAGAAAGAGCCTTGTCATTGTTGGAAAACTTTACTATTTCACCAAACTAAACTAATAAACTTTTTGAAGGACAGGGTCAAAGGCTGAACAGTGCTTGGTTAACTGAAAGAATGGAGGGAGTGCCCTTCCAGGAAGAAACACAAGCTGATTGTTGTTCCCCCAAGCTGGGAGTGGAGCAGAGGAACAAAGGCTTGATTCCTAAAGTCACGAGAAAACAAGGGATAAGGAGGCATCCATCATGAGTTTAAATACAAGGGACTTTCTAACTCTTTGTGGAACGTGAAGGTCAAATCCATGAAGACAGTTCAGAAAATAATGGAAAGAACATGAAACTGGGAGTCAAAAAACCTAGGTCTCCTTCTAGGTGCACTTCTACCTTTCGAACTTTAGACTATTTACTCTCTCTACACCTCAGCCTTCTCAGCTTTATAACAGGGAAGATTAGATTTTACAAAGATCCTTCCAAGTGCTCTCATTTTAATATGTTAACATGGTAACTTTAGGAGACCTCTCTCTGTTACAATTATTTGTTTTGCCACAGAAACTTGTAGTGTAGAGGAGTGTATTTATCATTCCGTTTTGTAACTTGTGATTACATTTTTACATATTATTTGTCTCCTTCATTGGATCATTGGTTTTTACAGGAAATAAGCATTTTCTTTTTCATTTCCAAATGCTGATACATACCATGGTTTCTGCAAGTCGTCCTTACCTTTTATTCATTCATAAGGTGGAAGCGAGGAAGACAATTGACTTTTACTTTTTTCAGTAGATAGTTGTGATTTATAGAGTGCTTTAGTCTTGTGTCTGTTTTTCCTACTTAGTATATCGTAACTAATTTGCCTTGTTTCAACATTGCACTTATATCTTTCTTGTTCCATTGAATTAATGGTCTGTAATATGCAACTGATTTCTCTAATGGGGAGTGGTTGTGGTTCTAAAGTTTTTACTATTATTAAATGAAACTGCAATAACTATATTCCTTTGCATACATATTTTTCTCTTGTGTTATTTCTGTAAAATACCTTCTGAAATCAAAAGTGTTTGATATTTGATTTCTGATCTCCAGCATTTTCTGGTGGGTCATATCAACAGACAATTTTACTGGACTTCATTATTTGCAGGAGTAAACTTAGCCATTAATATTTCATCTTTTATTCACATTCTGTTCATGTGCTTTGCCCAGCTTACTCTTAAAATCCTCTTCTCTTTTAAATGCCTTTAGTACTTAAAATACCTTTATGTTGCATATATTTGTCATGTTGTTATTTGCATTTTCGTGGTTCTTAGGCTCTTTAAACTTTTAATTTTTATGCACTTGTATACTTGTATGTCTCAGTCTTATCTTTTATAATTTCTACCTTTGCTTTTATATTCACAAAGTCCATCTTGACTTCTTGACTTTAACAGTTAAAACTCATTTCCCTCTCTGTTTGTGTACTATTTGTATTTACTATGCTATTAATTATATATTTACATACTTTAATCATTTATCTCCTATGATTCTGATGGTTTCCTTATAATTGTATTTGATTTACATATAAATATATACATACCCATATCTATTAACATTTGTCTATTATTTTTTCTGTTACTAATAGTTTTTTTTGACTTGATTTTCATATTAGCATGCAATATTGTAACTTGTTTTAACATTTGTCCTTATTCCAAATGAAAATTATTTTTAAACAGGTATACATAGTGGGGTTCTAACTCACTTTTTTCATCAAATCACTAATGAAGGATGATGATTCAAGAAACAAAATTACATTTCTTTTCCTCCTTGTTCTGAAAAGCTTCCTTGATCATATATTAAGTGATTATGTATGCTGGGTCTATTTTGAGACTCTCCATTCTGTTATGCTGATCTATATGTCTATTTTTGTGCCAGTAAATCCTGCGTTTATTTGGAGAGCTCAAATTCCCTCTCTCAGCCTTTAGCTCTGCAGCCTAGACATTCCTGATCTTCCGCTTTGCTGCTCTTCTATTGTGCACCCAAGTCCTGTTCCCCTCACCCTGAGAGCTAGAAGCTGGCCACTGTACAATGACAGGTTGAGCCTCAGAGTGCCCGGAAGTTGTCTCCTCAGGGAAAGAAGTATATGGAAAGAAGCAGCAGGTCAGCAAGGAAGGGAGAGTGAGGTAGTCTTATAGTGCAGTAACAGTTTTTGTGGTAGAAAGTATTCTTGGTTTTCATCTCCTTTAACCAGGCAGAATAACTTACAATGGCTATCAGAGTCCAGAGCAGCTTGCCAGGGTTCCGATTTCAATTCCATTCTTTTCCTGCTGTGTGACCTTGGGCAAGTTTCTTAAACTCTCTCTGCCTTGCTTACCTCAACTGTAAAATAAAGAAATAGTACCATATCTACCTCATGAAATTATTGTAAATATGAAGTGAGATGATCCATAAGCACACAGCAATTGATAACATAAATGGTTGTTATGACATAAATTATCAACCAAATAAATTTATTATTTCATTTGACAATTGGGGAGAGTTATTAATATACACAATTTAATGTTGGATAAACAAGAGAGGGTCGGTAACCTTCCGAAAGACACCAGCTAGTAGAAGTGCTAGAGGGAGGGTTTCTTGCCTCCTCAGTTAAATACCAAGTCCTGGGTTCCCTACTGTGGGACATAGTACTCCACAGTGCGATGCGAAACAGTGAGAACCCCGTCCTTGAGTTCCATGGTAGTTACACAGGTGATGCTATAAATTCTTAAAGGTAGTATATGGTTCAAATACAGCCTCTGATGGTCCTGAGGTTTCCTTTTGGTTTCAACATGGGAGGGCATTAGATTAATGGGAAGAGGCAATATGGTTTTATCTTAATCTGCAAATTAGCTGTGTGGAAACGCATCCCTTCAAATCAAATATCACTCAACGCACAGCTCCAGGTGGTAGTGACACATGCCCAGAAGCATTTGTCATCCCCATAGGGTGCCCGAGGAAGCAGCACTTCCTCTCCTGCAGCACCTGTTACCTGTGCTCGGAGGGCCTGTGGCCGGGAGGGAGGCAGGTGGAGGATGCCGCCTTAGCAGCCTGCGCACACGACTGCCAAGTCAAACACAACCGGAAGGTCTAATTTTAGCCCTCCTAGCCTTGGCATTGTCCCTTTCAGTAAAGATATTTTTCATATGCCACAATAAAGTGCTTTGTTCCAGCCTTGCTGGATACTTCACAAAGTCCCAGCAAGGACAGGGTGAGGCTACACCCTGGATACACATCAAAGACAGGAACCTCAGCAGACGTAAGGAACCTCACTGGTAAATATGCCCCTTCCCCTCATCTTCTTCAACTCCCAAAAGGGGCACTTGGATGCGCTTCTGCTTCTCTATTGTTCTTCTTTTAGCTTCTCTTTTTGTGAACCTACTGCTGGCTGCTTACCAATAGGTGTCTTTACTCCTTCATGCCAGGGATTTGAAATCTTCTCGTTGCTCCTCCCTTTCAAAGCCTACTTCTCTCTCTATATCTAGGTCTTGTTTTCCTTCCTAACATGTCATGGGAAAATGTACTGGATTAAAAACTCCAAACAATTGTACAATTTACACTTCCTTCCATGGTTTGTTTCTCATGATGGCTTGGCTAATTAGGTGAAACTTTCCTAGATCTTGCATACATGAGAAAACTGAGGTTCGGTGAGGGCAGACTTTTGCAAAGGTCACACTGGAAAACACTGGCAGAGTTGGGACTGAAACTTAGCTCTGGTGCTTAGGAAAGGTGAAGGCCCAGGAAGCTATGGGAGCACAGCAAACTCACACAGGCCATTGGGAGGGTCCTGGAAGACTTGCTGAGGAAATCAGTTGGTTTTGTAGCCAACAGTCCCATGTTGAGGTCCCAGGATGGTGGGCTTTACTTTCAGGTAAATCATCATTTCCTTATTTCCTGGAAAGAGAACAGATAATGTTGACCCAGAGATGTTACCATTTCCAAAGCCTTCTTGGATCTTTCCTTTGTCCTTCAGGTAGTTTCCTTTCTGGAATCCACTGGACAGTCCTAGATGTCCTTAGGCATCCAGAAATGACGATCTATGGGGCCATCATCTCTTTCTATCTTTGAATCTTCTATATTTGAATTTAAAATTTCATTCATTAAATAAGCATTGGATAGAGATTTAGTATTTACAAAGCTCTTTTTCTTTAACTTTTTGGATTCTATTTTTTTTAATTGGTGCATTGTAATCATACATCTTTGTTAGGTACAAGCTGATAAAGGCATACATGCACACATTTCTCATTTAATCCTTCCCCAATTTCCACCCCACTCCTTCGCCCTCGCTCCTTCTCAAGTTCAGTTTAGTGATTGACTTTGATATATTTGTGAAAGTACATCATGTGCATTAGGGTGTTCCCCCACTCCCATATCACCTTCAGTTAAGTCAACTTCTTTGCTCATCTAAGGTTTCTCCTTCTTCCTTTGGAATCCCTCTTATGCCCCCATCTTCTCCCTAGCATCCACATATTAGGGAGAACATACGATTTTTTACTTTTTGTGACTGACTAATCTCACTAAACATAATGCTTTCCAGTTCCATCCATTTCCAAGAACATGATTTTGTTCTTCTTTATGGCTGAGTGAAATTCCATCTCTTATACTTTATTGAGCCTTGTGATAACACGCTGACATTGGCATGGTAGTCATCAATCTCACAGATGACAGTTGGAGCCTCAGAGAAGTTACTGACATGATAGAGTCTGAGCCAGAGATCCTGTGTCCAACACTGCGTCTCCCCATTTCAGCTTCTACGGCATGCTGAGATGGCAGCCTGGGGCTCTCTTGAGCTCCTCCTCTGTATTCATCTCTTCACCCAGACCTAAAGAGGATGGGCTGCACATTCACAATTCTTTGGTCTACACGTGATTTGAAATATTGCTGTGAATTAATTGTTTGAAAAGGGTGTGACTTAATAGAAAACACCACAATAGTTCTCATTCAGAATTCTCTAGACTGATTATTTTGTGAATGAAAGACATTTTGATGTTTTTTGTTGTTGTTGTTTGTTTGCTTGTTTAAATGGAAATTGTTTATCGATATTTTTCAGATTATAAAGGTTGTATGTACACACTATAAAAAGTTCATAAAGATATGGAGGGAAGAGTGAAATATTAATAGTATATTGCCAATCATTACAACCACTGTTAAGATTTTGATGTAAGTTATAAATTGGCCAGACTTCCTGAGCCTGAGATCTTGAGCAAGTATGTGTATAAAGCAAAAGCAAGGTGATACTACACACACCGCACTGTGACCTGCTTTCCCCACTTAGCAGTCTATTGCGATGTCTTCTTTCCTGAAAAGTCTTTCTTTTCTGGACCTTGAGTACACACCGATGTTAATCATATTACTTAGTTCCTAGCGTACTGTCATCATTACCTATATAAAGCCCTTCTTGGGTTTTCGTACGTATTTTTAATTTTCCCTCTATATTTTATACCCACTTCCATTTTCTTCTTCTAGTCTAGGGTATTTGATATACGGCTTCAGGTAAGTGTTTATCGGTGAAAATACGCAGAATGTGCTTGTATGTGTATGTGTTTTAATTTAAACAAATGACATCAAGTCAGTACCAATCCATGTGGATCTATGTAGGTCGACGGTATCACTTTTAGTAGCTTCATAATTTCCACCATGTAGCTCTACCAAAATTCATTGAACCAGTCTTCTCTAAAAGACATAAGGTTGGTTTTAGAAGGGTCTTTTAAAAATCATCTTCAACAATGCTGGGGTAAACTTATGCACTGGTAAAACTTATGCACTGTAGACTTATGCAATTATTTCCTTGAGATAATTTTGAGGGCCACTTTGTAAAATATTCTTCATTCTTTCAGCTTTTAAAGTTCCGTTGCTGATCCCTAATAAGAAGTACACAGGCTTGCTTATGATCTCTCTCCCTCCCTCACTGCCTCCAACTTGCTTGTCTCTCACTAATGGCACTTAGCACAGTCATCTTTGATCTTTGTTTCATAAGTTCTCTCTTATCACTCTGTTGATAAGATCTAGCCATTGCTGGCTGGCAGGGATTACACAGTAGCTAATTGACTCAACTACATGTAGATGTTCAGTGCTGAGCTCTGAACTAGGTACTGAGTGGGAGAGAATCACTCTGCTCTTGAGGAAAGCCCAGGGTAGTGCGACAGGAGACATGCAGGATGGACACTGCTGCGGCAGGAGGCAGACAGCAGTTACTCGAAGTGCAGCCAGGGTGTGAAAAAGAAAACTAAGCAGTAAGTCATTGGCGATGGTGCCTCCTCTCTGTCCAGAAACACCAGTTGGCATTCACTAGAAGAGCAAGATGGAGCTAAGGGAAACTACCCTCAGAGGAAAAGGAACAGCAAAAAGAAACAGGTTGGACATGATACCGGAAGTTGGAGCATAGGCTGAGAACACGGGGCAAGGTAAGACTGAGGAGGTTCTGGGGAGGAGGAGAGAGAAGGAGGGGAGCTGTGCGGACCAGACAGGTGCAGATGAGCAGGCCTGGACAGTCCTCAAGATTTGGAATTCAGAGCAAGGACGGTGAGAGACCATCGGAGAGCTTAGACAGGATAGCATTATGATTGGAATCTGTATGTTATAAAGATCATTCAGGATACGGAGTGGAACGTGGACTTAAGGTGAGAAAACCGTAGATGAGGAAGCAAATTAGGAGGCTGTTGTAATCAAAGTAAGAGATGATCGTGGCCTGAATCAAGGTGGTAGCAAAGGAGGAGAGTAGATGGAGTTGAGAGTTTGGAAGTAGAATCTACCAGCTGCTTAACTGGACAGATGATTACATACAGGAAAGTGAAGGAAACAAAAGTCCAGGATAACAAGATAAACGGGACCCTGGGAAGATGGCAGGGCCGCTGACCCAGAAAAAAAAGAAAAAGAAAAAAAGGGATTTTAGGGGAACAGGAACATTTGTATAATATGTTGAGTTTGATGTGATTGCAGCTCACATTTGAATAATATGTTGAGTTCAATGTGTTTGTTACAGTGGATACTATGGTGGACATGTCTAGCGGGCAGGAGAGCGTGTTATCTACCGCTAAGGACAGACCTGCTCTGGAGAGAGTTTTCGAAACCTTCTGATAATGCTGTGTAAAAGTGTGTTGAATAAATGATTGAACTGATTAATTTTCAGGATCACATTTCCTTCAAGTAGAACATTTTACTCATATGCAGCTATATTTATAGAAGAATTTCAAAGCTGTCTGTATTTGAGACCCACCCACATGAGTTGAAGTATCTTTTTAGAACTACTGTAGAGATAGCAAACATCTCTCCAAGGGAAAAAGCAGAGGCCTGAGGGTCAGAAAATGAGCCGGTTGTGACTCGGCCACTGCTGTGGACACATGAACACGCCACTCACCCTCCCCCGTCCCCGATAGCCAAAGCCTCACTCTGAGAGCAAGAAAGTGTCGCATCCCCGATGCTCAAGGCCCAGCCCGTGACGGAGATGTGCAGGTGATGTGGGCCATTCCTGGCCTGCTCCTCTCTGTGTGCAGCTCCCTGCTGCTCTGAGACAAGGGCCACGGTCCCTCCCTACTGGGACTTGGCAGCACAACCTGGAACACAAGCTGTTGGACAGAAGGCTGTGATTATTAATGAAAGCGTTTCCTCCGTTACCTCACTGAGCTAAGTGAGCTTCAGACACTGCCAGCGACGGCCCATTTCCTTTCATAGAAACCACTTCTCAGCAATACATAGAATGATTGGGACATACCGAGAAATAAAAAATAAGATGCAGAAAAAGGGGTGGCTGCTTGAAACAGTCCCAGATGAAAGGTCACCGGCTATTAATTAGCTCATGCTTCGACTCAGCAGGTGAGCCAGGAACTTGATGAAACCATTCTCTCAACAGTTGATGCTCAGTCTGGGCTGTGGGATCATCAGTGACTTTCCTCTGTCAGGCCGGATAGGAAGCACTTTTGCTTAAAGTAGAGTCAGCATGGTCACAGTAGGATTCTCCTGGTTCACATTTTGGGTACGGCTCACATGTACCAGGCCTAATGCCAGATACCAAGGTTAGGGTGACTAGAGGTCTCAGCTGAAATCTTCAAGTGTCCACCTCTCCACCATCTGGAGCAGCCCAGTTTGCTGGCATCTGTGATAAGGGCAGTAATAGCTACTGTTGCTGAACCCATGTTTCATGTGGGAAAAGGCACTATTGGAGAGAATTCAACATTTAATCTTATTTATCCTGGTAATAACTCCTAAAGCAAATAATGTCATTTCCATTTGACAAAGGAGAGAACTGAGACTTCATGGGGCTAAGTAACTTATCAAGTCATATACCTTGTATTTAGCAGAAGCATCATTTGATCCCAGGTCTGATTCCAACACACACTCTCCCTTCCCCCACTAAACTTACTCTAAGTGAAAATAAAAGGGACATTGAACTCTGATAGAAAAGAGAAGGTACCAACCAAATGGGGTGCAAGAAAAACTGAGTAGAAACTTTTCCAAAGTCATAGACTAACACCAAGGTACCAAATATGGCTTTGGTTTGAGTCCCACTTCTCAGATGATTGGGAAATATGAATTGTGTCTTGGAAAGCAGAAAGAAAATGGAGGCTAGTCTGACTATTTTCAAAATGACATTGCACATCAGAACCTAACAGAACCTGGTTCCCATTTGTTTGCATGTCTGTTTTTGTGGTACTGGGGATGGAACCCAGGGGCATTTTACCTCCAAGCTACACCCCCAGCCCTATTTTTTATTATTTTATTTTGAAACAAGGTCTCACTAAGTTGCAGGAGGCTTCACAAGTTGCTGAGGCTGGCTGCGAACCTGCGATCCTCCTGTCTCAGCTTCCCAAGTATTGGGATTACAGGCGTGCGCCACCAAGCCCAGGTCAAAGACTAATGTTCACTGGCAGCTCCCAGCTTGGAGTCAAGGATGTGCCATCCAGATAAAGCCCCGGGGGCACTTCAGGCTCTCAGCTACTTCCCTACAGCTCACATGGGAACCTGGCTGGAGGCAGGGGGGCAGCCTAAGGAGGCAGGCCGCACCTACACCCTGGTCACCTGCACTGGCTCTTCTCCATTTTGCAGGGCCTAGGAGTGCCTGCCCACCTCAGTGCCCACAGCTCAAAGACCTGGCACAGCAGCATCCTGCAAGCCTCATGCTGAGGGCACTGCTGGGCTCTGTTACTGACTCGCCATGTCCTTGGACATAATTGCCCTGCCCTCCCTGGGTCTCCTCTAGAAAACAAAGAGTTTGGATCTGACTGATCCCCGAGGACTACTTGTTTTCACCTCCATGTATTTATTGCACTTTCTTCAGCAGACCTCTTGTCACTTGCCCTAACAGTGCCACTGCCACTGTCATCAAAGTATTTTTCCTCATTTATTATAGATCAGATATGTATTTTTACCTTTTATCTGGAGTCCTCTAGGCTGGAGGCTGTGCCTTGCCACCTGTTTCATGCTTGTGGGCCAGAGCCTCGGCTGTAATCCCATGAGGTTCAGATTAGAGGCAATGAGGGAAAGAACTTCTCTTCCCTGAAGCTGCTCAGCTTCCCAGACAGCGCAGGGAAAGCCAGCCTGTGATCACTCTCCCTGCCCCCCTGGGAAATGCCTAGGAAGCTTGTGAGTACCTGGCTTCCCCACCATGAAGAAGAGAGGGGCTGGAAGAGCCGGTGTCAGAGAGTTTCCTTTATTAGAAAAGAAAACTCCATGCAGTGTTCTGGGTAGCTTTGGGGCAGTGTTTTTTAGGGTCGTTTTAACAGTCTCTAGAAACTAGTAGCCCAAAGTCATTTGTTTATAGCATCAGGGGGAATGGTGCTGGAGGTTGGTGCAACATCCTTGCACAGAGATAAACATGTCTGTGGCTTACAGACTTTCAGTGTTTGGTATGGGGACAGCACATTGTGGGATCAGGGGAGAAGATTCAGCTGGGTTTGGAGACAGCTTCTTAGCCCACTTTTAGTCTGGGGGAATTCATCATCTTCCTGAGCCTTAAAGGGCTCGAGCCAGCCGAGCCTAGGCTTCAGTCTTCCCTCAATGTTTAACATTTTGAATTCGTAATGCTGGTCCCCAGTACAAGGCTCTTGAGACCGTATCAGGGATGCCAGGAAGAGAGAGTGAAGAGTCTGAGAACTTAGGTTATGTCTGTGCTGCTTTAGGGGTTTTCTGCTAAGACCATCTGCTCTGGCTTTTCTGATGCTTTACAGCAATGTGCCTCTAATTGACTGTTCAGGTTTATAATCTCAGTACGTGGGGAGCCGGAGACAAGAGGATTGCAGTTTGGAGGTCAGCCTCAGCAATTTAGCAAGATCTTCAGCAATGTAAGGAAGCCTTGTTTCAAAAATAAAATAGGGCTGATAGCTCAGAGGTAGAACACTCCTGGGCTCAACCCTCAGCATCACACACACACACACACACACACACACACACACACATAAAAGTTTGCACCTGGTGCAGTCTCAAGTGACGCTGCCTGGTTGGTGGCAGTGTACCTCTGTGTGTCCCCTATAATCATTTCATCATGCTTCACATTCCAGCAGTTTTAAATGTGTCCTGCATCCAGATCTTTCAAGATGGAGATGGTGTTTTTCCTGCACATTCCACCATGCCTAAAACAGGACCTACCTTTCCCACAGAAGGTGCTGGAACATCTTCCCCATCAAGTTGCCCTGGGGTATTTCTGCCTGCTCCAGTGAAGTCCATCATACCACTGGTCATTACTGACACAAAACCACAATAGCAAGTACTAAGGAGAGAGCAGAGCAGTGAGAGCCAGGCGAGAAGTGTGAGGGGGAAGGCAGGATTACACCAAGCCTAGCAGGAGGAGCAAGGTCTAGACAGATGCCAAGAGGAAAAGGACCACATAGGGCAGGAGTCCAGGCAGGAGCCAGGCCAGCTTCTTCCAGCCATTTCAGTGCACAGGTGAGGAGCCCATGGCTAGAGAGGAGATCTGATTGATTCAAGGTTGACCTGGGGAATCTGCCATTCGAACCAGCTGGACTTCCATTCAACCACCCTCCACGGTAAATAGCATTGCACACATTCCAGAGATCTGCAGCTCGAGCCTCTAATATCCTTTTTTTTTTCTTTCTTTCTTTCTGCTGCTCTGGGCCTATTTCCAAGCCCGTTGTTCTCCATCGATGTGCTCATGCAGCTGTGTATCTGCACATGTGGCTGGACTGCTCCTTCTCAGCCATTCAGTCTTTAGACGAATCTCACTAAGAGGCAGCCAGGCTGACTGCCAGGTTACCTGGGAGGAGCTGGCTGTGCCTTATTGTACTCAACAGGCCCTGCGATGTCCTGGAAAGATGGAATTAAATAGAGTGCATAAGGGATAAAGTCAGAGCATGTACACATACACACACACACACACACACACACACACACACTCACTCACATGGACTTTAATGGAATCCGCTTCATAGGTCTTTTGAGAGAAGATGCATACGGGCACTTCTTGGCTTCCTGGTTGGCCCCTTTCCTCTTCTAGGAAGTTCTCCTGGCTCTCTCCTAAGGACATTCTTACATACTTTTCCTCTTCTGCTCTGGAACCGGGTATTGAGATCAACTAGGGCATGGACGGGGTGTGAGGAAACCTCAAGGTAAAAAGACCAGGGGTTACAGCATCCAGGCAAGAGAAGATGACGGCCTGTATTAGAAAAAAAGGGTGTGTGTGAGAAGTCTGTTCATTTCTCACTAAACCTCTACTAGGAGGTTTAACAAGGGAAAACTGCTTGATCTCTCTGACCTTCAAAATGTCCATCAGTAAAAAGAGAGTAAGGGCCACCTCTTTTAGCATCATTATATGAGTTAATGTTGTTGCACAGAAACCTTTTGTATGCTAAAGTTATAAACAAAAATGCTGGATATCATTTGCAATGAAGTGGTGCTGGGCTTCCTTCCCCATGGGCTCTGTCCTCAAAGAGCAATCTCGTCCTCCGAAGCCCTTTTTCCTGTTCCTCCTTGTGCCTTCCCCGGGCTTCTCTCTATTGCAACCCTAAGCAGTGGTAAATTCTTTGGGTTTGGGGCTGGGCTGAGTTTTACATTATTGCCTGGATTGACAGCTTACACACTGGTCTCTGTCACCTCCCTTCTTAGGTAACACAACACTCAAGTGCTGACAGGTCTTCAGGTAAAAAGCCAGAGCCAACACGTGCTGAGACAAGCCAATTTGAAGTCCATAACTCATATTTTCATAGTTACAAAGCTTATTTAGCAAATCAGTGAATGATGGAGTTGAAAGGTCTTTGAAGATCATCTGGTTCGAATTGCTCATTTAAAAAAAAGAAAAATGAGGAGAGCAAGGAAAAGGAAGAAAAAGATCTTCCCCAAAACTACAGAGTTAGAAACAGAGGTGGCATGCATACTCTCACATTTTATCATGGGACCTCCTTATTGAGAATATTAAAATATTTTCTGTCATTTTTACCCTTTCTATCATCCTGGACCCATACTGAGAAATATCACTTGTCCCATATCACTGAGGCCCAGAACCAAGAAGCCCGGGTTAGGAGCATCAACCCACTTTCATTCATTCATC
>PVLC010029446.1:9364-20320 GCA_004027655.1 Graphiurus murinus
TTTTCTCCTTTTTTTTTTTTTTTTTTTTTTTTTTTTCCTATTTTGAAACAGGGTCTCTCTAGCATTGCTCAGTGGAAGTATCAAGGTCAATGAAGTTTATCCGAGGCACGGTTATTGCGAAACAACCTTCCGTGTCGCAGCCTCCCAAGTACTGGGATTACAGGCCTGGACTACCACGCCCAGCTTCAGTTATTCTCTTTTCATGTCTGGAGTTCAGTCTTTGCTTAACTTACTTTCCTATACCGCTTCTGCCTAACTATAGATACTCCGCAAGGTCTCCCTTCCCTTTCTCTGAATGGCGGCTTCACAGGTAGCCTCCCAGTGGATGCCTCTTTTGAAAGAGGCCTTCCCAGACTAATAGGTTTCTCAGCACCAGCCTAACACTTTCACTCAGTTGTGGAATTCCTACTTGTATGATTCCAGATGTGTCAAACTCAGCATTATCTGCAAATCAGATATTACATTATCAACCAGCCATGGTGGTGCACACCTGTAATCCCAAGAGGTGGGAGGCTTGAGTCAGGAGGGACCCCAGGTACAAGGCAAGCCTCACCAATTTAGTGAAGCCTTCAGCAACATACGGAGACCTTGGCTGAAACTAAAAAATAAGCCTGGTGTGGTGGTGCTCACTTGTAATCCCAATACTTGAGAGGCTAAGACAGGAGTATTGAAAATTTTCGGCCAGCCTCAGCACCTTAGTGAGGCCCTCTACCACCTAGTGAGACCCTGTTTCTAAAAAAAAATAGGGCTGAGAGTGTAGCTCAGAGGTAGAATGCCCCTGTGTTCAATCCCCAGTACTGTGAAAAATAAATAAAATAAAATAGGGATGGGGGGGTGTGGCTCAAAGGTAGAATGCCCCTCAGTTCAATCCCCAGCATCAAATAAAAGAAAAGGGACCTGATTATATAAGAATGAGGAGAAATGACAGAAATTAGAAAACATGGGAATCAGAAGAATAATGAAGGCCGGGTGTGGTGGCGCATGCTTGTAATCCCAGCATTTGGGAGGCTGAGACAGGTGTGAGGTCGTGGCACCTCACTGTGGTCTGCATTTTCATTTCCCATCATATTTTCACATACTTAATGACTGTGTGTGCACCATCTTTGGACAAATGTCTATTCAAGTCCATTGTCTTTACTTAAATTGGTTTTGCTGTTGTTGAGTTTCAGGAATTCTTAATGTACTATGGATATTAATCCCTTAATTGTGATTTATGAATACTTCGTCCCATTTTGTAGGCTGCTTTCCGCTCTGTTCATGGTGTCCTTTGATGCAAAGATCTTAATAATTTGATGCAGTCTGATTTTCTAGCTTTGCTTTTGCTGCCTGCTGTTTTTGGTGAAATAGTCAAATCCATCATTAGGAAAATTTTCCCATACGCATTCTTCCAAAAGCTTTATGGCTTTTGGTCTTACACATTTAGGTTTTTGTATTTTATTGAACATGTAACCCAAAGCAAATCAAAACTATTTTCCTCTGGTGGTTTATTTTGGATAAAATAGTTAGCCGGGCGTCGTGGCGCACACTTGTAATCCCAGCATTCGGGAGGCAGAGACCAGAGGAACCGGGTTCGCAGCCAGCCTCAGCTACCTAGTGAGGCACTCCACAACTTAGTGAGACTCGGTTTCAAAATAAAGAATAAAAAATAGGGCTGGGGGTATAGCTCGGAGGTAGAATGCCCCTGAGTTCAATCCCCAGTACCGCAAAAAAAAAAAAAAAAAAAAAAAAATCTAGCCACACCAACAAATCTTTCCAGTTCTGCAAATCTGAAGCAATCAAAACTCCATTGTATACAGAAAGTCTACTACAAATATTTATAGTATTATGAAGTGACAAAAATTTCCCACATCTAAACAGAGTTAACCAGTTTTCAGCAAAGCAATAAGCACTTCAGACATTTCCGAGGTCTTTTCAGTTAACAGATCACGATTCCAATTCACGAAACCATACGGCACCAAACTGAGAAATGAACACAAGAGTCTAGTGAAGCCATGTCTCCAGGACAGGATGTCATCTCCTGTCCTTTTTACCAGCTTTCCGCTTTCCAAAGAGCAAGTGCTTGGGCTTCATGTCGAACACGTGCCTGTCTGCCTCCCCTTTCTTCCCCAAGCGGTTCATCTTCTTCTGCGCATTCTTCATCATTGTCTTGGCTTTCTTCACCATCTATAAAGGAGGAGAAAACACAAAGCTAATTCATGAAAGCCAAACCTCCACGGCGCATTGTCATTACCAGCCAATGCAGTGACACAATGGACCAGGTCTGTTCTGTCAGGAGGCCTGGAGAGTCTCTCTCACTCAGGCCCACCTGCACATCCTCAGGAACCCAGTGAGTATTGACAGATGAAGACTCAATGGAAATCACACCTAGGGCGAGATTTATTCCTGGAAGAACTGGGACATTTTAGGCCTAGAAGATGAAGGTATATCTATCCTAACTCCTTCCAAACTCACACACTGGAACTCAAGCCCATCAGAAGACACTACTCACATCAGACAAGTGGCAATGCCAACATGAAAACCCCGATTTCCAGATGGCAATGGCACCGTGGGATGAAAACTCTGGCTTCCACAAAGTAGACGGCCTGACAGTTTACATAGAGACTTTCCTGTGTATCTGAATTTCCAAATAATGAAACTAACAATATTTGTGTTTATTAAAAAAATTTCAAGCCGGGGGTGGTGGCGCACGCTTGTAATCCCAGCATTCGGGAGGCTGAGACCGGAGGATCCGGGTTCACGGCCAGCCTCAGCTACCTAGTGAGGCACTCCGCAACTTAGTGAGACTCGGTTTCAAAATAAAGAATAAAAAATGGGGCTGGGGGTATAGCTCGGAGGTAGAATGCCCCTGAGTTCAATCCCCAGTACCGCCAAAAAATAAAAAAATTTAAAAAAAAATTCAAACCAGCTGTGGTGGCGTATGCCTATAATGAGAGTATTTAATTTAAGAGGCTGAGACAGGAGGACTGCTGGTTCAAGACCAGCCTCAGCAAAATAGCAAGGCTCTCAGCAACCTAGCAAGACCCTGTTTCAAAACAAAATATAAAAACAGGGCTGGTGTAGCTCAGAAGTAGAATGCCTCTGGGTTCAATCCCCCGTACGTATCACAAAAACAAGACAAAATCACTTCAGCAGAAAAGACTGTAAACATCTAAAGTATCTTTTTCAAGAAACTACAAATGATATAATAGTGACCTAAGCTATCAATTTGAGGGGGAAAAAATCCTGTAACATGAAGATAAACAGCATCACCTGCTGCTTAACCAAAGCTGCTCCCCCGGGGCTGGTTCCTCCCAAGGGCTTGTGGGAACTGAGGCCTCCTGGTGTTGGGAGGGGCTGCTTCCTAGCACTCCAAGAAGAGCTAGGACCTAAGCTCAGACTGTTGGTATTTAAGAGACCATGTTTCTGATCACCCTCTAAAAAAAAGGAAAGTATTAAGAACAACCTACCCAGGGCAACTGCCAGGGACATCCAACTGTTCCCTGGACCAAGCTCCTCTCTCAAGAAGGCCAAGAACAAGCGGATGGATGCGCAGCTAAACCCGCCTGCAGCTCCTGCCCCTCCCAACAATGACTGCTGGCTTCTGCCCTGAGCCCTTGCGTACTCACCACTGGAGGCTCTTATTTTTATTACTACGTCTCACAGAGACTAACCTTGACATCCCGAAGACCAGAAACATCACGAGGAGTTCGAGAACAACTCCGGCTCCGGGCTACAGAAGAAGGTGGAACAGATTCTTCTCGTTTTCTTTTCCTAGTGACACTCCGAGATCTTCTTGCCTGGACTGCATAATGGGCCTGAAATGCACAAACAGCAAACTTCAGCGCTCTGGATCCCAGCCCTGCTTCCAGGCCCAGTGACAATCAAGAATGCTCCAGAACTGGCAGAGGACAAGCGTTTTACTGTCAAATAGTCTTAACACAACCTGCTTATGTTACAGAAAGCAGACCCTGTGCCAATAAATCTTGACAGAAACATAGAAGGCTCAAATTTCTTATTCCTGTAATTTTAAAATCAACTTTGTATTCTGACAAGTTTCAAGACCTTGATTTTCTTTAGCTGTATCTAATCCTATAGAGTCGTGCACCATGTAACACTTGAGTTAACAATGCACCACAGACAGTGGCCCCACAGAATGCAGAGGAGCTGAGAGATTCCTACTGCCCAGGGACGTCAGGGCCGCCACGCTGCTGCACCGCAGCGCAGTCATGTCTGTGGAGGTGCTGGTGTAAGCACCCCACCGCGCGGCCAGTCATACAAGAGCAGAGCACATGCAGGGTACGCACAGCACACAACGCCTGGCCGTGATCAGGAAAGACCTTGGACTGGCTTATGCACTTACCACTCTTTAATTTTTTTAGGGTGCACGCCAACAGAAAAAGGTCTACTGTAAAGCAGAACACTGTGTAACCAGGGCAGCAGTCTCACACGCACTGCGTTCACTGTGACTCATTCCTTTTGTGCTCAGTTAACCCCAGGTTGTTTCTTTCTCTGGCACAGGAAGCAGAAGGCTCTACCCTACGCGCCACACAGCCCCAGCATGGAGCAGGCTCCCCCATCTGGGCTGGTGTGAGCACGTGAGGAACGGCTGGACAACAGAGTCCTTAGAGCACAGCGCAACCGCGCGCTGGACCGCCCTGCACTTACACTGTCCTTATCATCCATGTCGACGCCAAGACTGCGCATCTCACTTTCCAAGACCGCCCGCTGAACCTAAAGAGTTAAAAAAAAAAAACAAAACTTGTTTTAAGCAGTCAAGTCTGATAAAATGCTAAAAATAAAGAAATAAAGAGAAAATATCTATGTGCTACTACTTTGATACATATATTTGCTTTTCTGTCCAGTTTCTGACTTGTAACACTCACAGCCCTTGTCATCTCCTAAAAGACTAGAACAACAAGGTTAAACTATTTGGAGGCTGCTTCTTGGTTCCTGAAGCAGCTTTTGAGCAACAGAGGCAAAGGGAGTCTTTGTTATAACCGGGGTACTTCCAGCTTTAGAAAGCAAATCAATCTCTCTCTCTCTCTCTCTCTCTCTCTCTCTCTGGCCTTCTGCCCTCCTTTCACTGGTTTCTTTTTCTTCTGAAGGAAACTATTTCTCTTCCCCAAGGCAGGTCACAGAGACCACACACACCTCTAATTTCCCTTGCCCGGCTGAGAGTAGATCATAAAGAGCCCCGTCTCACAAGGGTGCCCGCCCCACACCCAGGGGCAAAAAATGCTCCAAAAACGGTCAGGAAGAGTCTGAATAGCACTGCTGGGTTTCCCCACTCGGTCTACCCCATGGAAACCAAAGGACAGAGTTGTAACACCTCTGGACAGCTGGACAGGTGAAGGCTAGCAGGAAAGACAAGAACTCATCCACTGCACCCAACTCCCTGGGGACCGAGCGCCTGTGCTAGGATCCACACCGATCTCACTCCATCTGTCCTTCATCTGGCTGTTTATCTCTACCCTCTGAAACAGTCTTCATAAGGAACAGGTAAAAGGAGGTACAAGGTAAATTCCCTGAGTTCTATGAGCCACTACAGCCAATTAACCAAACTCCAAGACGGGGACTTTGGGGAACCCCAATGTGTAGCTGGTAAGTCAGAATTTCTACCCACTTTCAAAAACCAAAAATCAATTGATTAATATAGAAATTAAATATGAAAATGCTAATTCATGACTTTACATTTCTGTGACTCATTAATCATAATTTTAACTTGCACAATGACAAAATAATGGGATTTACAATTGTGCTAAATTTGAAGCTGAAAGTCACCCAGAAAGGGCACAATGATCGGAACATGTACATCAGGGCAAACCACCTTGAAAGTCAATATACACCGACACAGCAAAGGACGTGTACTCTCATGGCCACAAACAGGTTGGTAACTTGGATTTAGTAACTATTTACACAAGAACCCAATACACAAAAAAGAGGTCATGCCTCTGTGGAGAGACACAACACTTGCCTTCTTGGCAGTCCGAGGCATGCGGGGCCCCTGCGTGTTCTTTTCTTTGGACTGCAGAATTTTCAGCTTCTTTTTCTCTCTGATCTGTCTCGCCAGCTGTCTGATTTCCACCATTTCCTCGTCTTCACTTTCAGATTCGCTATCATACTCTCCAGCAGCTGTTCTTAGTTCTTCTTCTTTTTCTAACTCTTCCAATTTCTTTAAAAAACAGAGTCATAATTAAACAAAAATAACAAGGAAAACTCCTAAGTCGGTGGACAAGGCGTTTATGGGAACCATGTTTCCCAAAGTCTTTGAAAATACACTGAGTCCAGTCACCACTGGGCCCCTTCTGTGGACAGCACTTCTCTCACAGGAAATGGTTGTGAAGAAAATGCGGGCCACACAAACACTCGCTGTTCACGTCACTAGTGTCCTATGCCATTTCCTTTTAACTTCAATGCTGGGCATGGTGGCGCATGCTTGTAATACCAGTACTTGGGAGGCTGAGACCGGAGGATCCGGGTTTACAGCCAGCCTCAGCTACTTAGTGAGGCCCTCTGCAACCTAGTGAGACCCTGTTTCAAAACAAAGAATAGAACTAGGGCTGGGGGTGTAGCTTGAAGGCAGAATGCCCCTGAGTTCAATCCCCAGTACAAAAAAGAAAAAAAAAAAAATTTTGAGAAGTCTGAGAAAAATAGGATATCAACTAAAGAAAGACTAAAACTAAAACTTAAAGAAAGAGTTTAAGAAAGTTTTTTTTTGTTTGTTTGTTTTTAAGGTGAGAAATACTTGTGGAGAATTATATGCTGAGGAAAAGCAAATCGGGAATCGGGCTGGAGCAGGAGAAAGATGCGGTGATGGAGTGAAGCTCCAAAGAAAAATTCTTGGATCCAAGGACAGGCAGAGCCCTCACCACGAGCTAAATCTCTCTCTCAGATCGGAAGGATAGATTGGAACTGCGCACGGTGAACCACGCCTGTAATCCCAGTCCTTGAGAGGCTGAGACAGGAGGATTGCAGGTATCAGACTGGCCTCAGCAATTTGGTGAGACACTGTTTTCAATAAAAAATAAAATAGGACTTGGGGTGTAGCTCAGAGGTAGAATGCCCCTGGGTTCAATCCCAAGCACCACAAAAATAATAATAGTAATAATAAATAAAATAAAGGAAGAGAGGGAGGGAGGAAAAGGATCAGTGGGACCTGGACAGAAAATGGACTCCATTTTCTTGAGTGTGGCGCCACCTGCTGGACAGGTAGGGGACCACAGCCTCTAAGGATGCAAGCCCCTGGCAGAATACACAGTGAGGCACCAAGGCCAGCCAGACTAAGGACCCAACTAGCCCAGGCTGAGGGGCCTGGGCGGGACAGGCAGTGTCTCCAGGGTGCAGGGGCAGTGACGCCTCCCAGTGGGTGCAGGAGAACAGGGGACCTGCAAACACTGCTTTACTTCCAGGAGTCACATTAAGAAGGAAAAGCCGCCCGTCATTTAAAAGTGACACAGACCTTCATGATGGCAGGATCGATATAATCTGCTACATTATGGCCTTCCCAGATCTCTGGTATCTTATCATATTTTTCAGATGAATTCTTTAAATCCCAGTGTTCTAAAGTTAAAAAAAAAAAAAAAAGGTTATGTTTATAGCAGTTTCAGCAGTTTTTAGTACCTCCAAGTACTATGTATCCAAAATGAGTTATAACCTATACTAAGTTATATCACTCTACAAAAATAATAGAATGTTTATGTTTAACATTGCAAACATTTTTAGAACAAGAGCAATGCTGGCCAATAATTACTTCTTCAACACTTTTTCTAGGCTGTGAAAACTATAAAAATAATCCTCTCAGGTAAAAATAATAGAAAAAGACCTGAGAGGAAGAAACTCAGACCCCTATCAGTATGCAACTTTCAACCTTCAAGAAATCAAAAATTAGGCTGAGCGTAGTGGCGTATCCTTGTAATCAAACTACTTGGGAGGCTAAAACAGAAGGATCACATGTTCACAGCCAGCCTCAGCAACTCAGTGAGACTGTTTCAAACACAAAAAAAATAAAAAAATTTGGGCTGAGGGCATAGCTCAGAGGTAGAATATCCCTGGATTCAATCCCCAGTGACATTAAAAAAAAAAAAAAAAGAAAAAAAAGAAAGAAATGAAAAATTAACTGAGCATCATGGTGCACCCCTGTAGTCAAAGCACTTGGGAGGCTGAGACAGCAGAATCACAGGTTCGATGTCAACCTTACAGGTTCGATGTCAACCTTAACTTAGTGACAGTCTATTTCAAAACAAAAAAATAAAAAGGGCTGGGGGTGTAGCTCAGAGGTAGAATGCCCCTGGATTCAATCCCCAATAGCACACAGCAAAAAAATATGCTGGAAGTTATACTCATTAAAACACTACTTTGCTAGCCGGGCATGGTGGCGCACGCTTGTAATCCCAGCATTCGGGAGGCTGAGACCGGAGGATCCGGGTTCGCTGCCAGCCTCAGCTACCTAGTGAGACTCGGTTTCAAAATAAAGAATAAAAAATAGGGCTGGGGGGTATAGCTCGGAGGTAGAATACCCCTGAGTTCAATCCCCAGTACCGCAAAAAAAAAAAAAAAAAAACACTACTTTGCTTTTCTAAAGCATTTCATATATAATTGACATATTAAAACAGATTACATCCTAGCACTTACTTTGACAATCCAAAATATAATCATCTCCCATTTCCAGCTCAAGGTCTCGTTCCTGCAATGGAAAATACTTTACCTATTAAGCCCCAAAACATGTTCCCTTCTTGTAAATGACATAATTTCTTCCCCAACCTTTCAGCATCTCTAGGGTTCAATTTCTATTCTTCTAGTAGAAAAGCAGTGTTAGACCACATGGTGGACTACACGTTTTTTATATATACATATATTGCTAACTGCAATCCACCATCAATTAGAGCTTCAGGAGAGGAGGGATTCACTGCTGAGGCCTGGATCCTACAATGCCTGGCACATGGTCCCACTCAGCTAGTGTCCAATGCCCCAAGCTTCCTTCCTCTCCAGGAGGAAAGTTATAGCAACGTACCCTCTTTTTCTTGGGCTCCGTAATTTCCATTCTCTTCCTGCGTGCCACCACGCCTTCTGGGATGAAGGGAGGCCTCTCCTAAGAAGGCATTATTGAAAATACTTATTTGAAATACCTTGCTGAATGTGAAAGAAACCTAAAAACAGATTTTTTTAAAAAAACAAAAAGCAAATTCTATTTTGTGTGTTGTGGTACTGGGAATTGAGCCTAGGGGCAATCTATCTCTATGCTACATACCCAGCCCTATTTTATTTTATTTTTATTTTGAAACAGAGTCTCATTAGGTTGATGAGAGTCTCACTACTTTTTGAGGTTGTCTTCGAACCTGCTATCCTCCTGTCTCAGCCTCCCAAATACTGGGATTACAAGCATGCACCATCTAGCCTGGCTGGGAAGCAAATTCTGTCTGCAGGGGAACTAAAGTCATACCCAGACTAACTGAAACCAACACTTTCATTTCACGTGGTTTTCAGGGTCAATTTGGATAAGAAGGTCAGGAGGACTCCACAAACCAATTCTAAAGTTCATTTTTTAAAAATAAGCCAGCCAGGCACAATGGCACACACGTGTAATTCCAATACTTGGGAGGCTGAGACAGGAGGATGGCAGGCTCAAAGCTAGTGCATGATAACTTAACAAGACCATATTTAAAAAAAAAAAAAAGGTTGAAAGTGTAGCTCAGAAGGAGAATGACCCTGGGTTCAATCCCTAGTAGCCCCCCACAACAAAAAAAGCCTAAAAATTATTAAGAAAGATTATGTAAAAAAGTAAAACAGGATAAATAAGATGAATCAATGAATGAAAATCTGCACATAGACTCAAGTACATATGAGAATTCAATGGAAAGATATTTAATAGTCAGTTCTGAGATAAATGACTATTACTTGAGTTGGAGAGCTGCCTATACTTCCTTCAGAACTAATAAAGACTTCTATCTAAAACACAGGAGAACTAAACAACAAACATGGTAGTATGGAAGAAAAAGATACTTTTACTATTTTTGAAATGGATGGTAGGCCTTTCTATGCATAACACAAATCCAGCAACCATAAAGGAAATATGCTGGAAATGTCTATTTCCAACTGGGCACATGGTCCCACTCAGCTAGTGTCCAATGCCCCAAGCTTCCTTCCTCTCCAGGAGGAAAGTTATAGCAACGTACCCTCTTTTTCTTGGGCTCCGTAATTTTCTTTCTCTTCCTGCGTGCCAACACGCCTTCTGGGATGAAGGGAGGCCTCTCCTAAGAAGGCATTATTGAAAATACTTATTTGAAATACCTTGGTGGCACACACTTGTAATCCCAGCACTTAGGAGGCTGAGAAAGGAGGATCACAGGTTTGTGGCCAGCCTCATCAAATCAGTGAGGCCCTCTGCAACTTAGTGAGACCCTGTTTTAAAATAAAGAATAAAAAATAGGACTGGACTCCCAGTACCATAAAAAATAAAGAATAAAAAATAGAGCTAGAGGTGTAGCTCAGAGGTAGGACGCCCTTGGGTTCCATTCCCAGTACCAAAAAAATAAAAAGAAAAAGTATACACCTCTATCTGCTTAAAACTACTTGTTTGTTTATTTACTTATTATTGGTGGAGGTACTGGGGGCTGAACCCAGGGTCATTCTACCTCTGAGCTACACCCTGAGCCCTATTTTATTTTTTATTTTGAAACAGGATCTTGCTAAGTTGCTAAGGGTCTCATTAAATTGAAGAGGCTGGTTTCAATCCTGCGATCTTCCTGTCTCAGCCTCCCAGTACTGGGATTACAGGCGTGCACCACCATGAAGAGTAACTCTGACAGAGCGAGCAGCAGGCTTTATGCTGAACTTCATTGTCTTCTTTGCCTCTTCAGTTCTTACCATGCATACACATAACACGGTTATAAATGAGAAACAGAAACCTACTTCTGCGACCCATGAGTCTGTAACTGGATCTGTAAGCCGGGAAAGGTGGGTGGCAGCTCTCCGGCCTCG
>PVLC010029447.1:6198-20319 GCA_004027655.1 Graphiurus murinus
TGCAGTACTGGGGATTGAACTCAGGGGCATTCTACCTCCGAGCTATACCCCCAGCCCTATTTTTTATTCTTTATTTTGAAATAGGATCTAAGTTCAGAGAACCTCACTAAGTAGCTGAGGCTGGCTGTGAACCTGGATCCTCCGGTCTCAACCTCCCAAGTACTGGGATTACAAGCATGTACGACCGTGCCCGGCTTTATTTATTTATTTATATTTTGAAACAGGGTCTTACTAAGTGGCTGAGAGTCTCACTAGGTTGCTGAGGTTATCCTTGAACCTGCAATCCTCCTGTCTCAGCCTCCCAAGTACTGGGATTACAAGTATGTATCACCATTCCCAGCTTTGGCTTGGTTTTTTGAAGCAATGTGGTAATCAAGAAGACTCTCAACCACTGCTTCTTTGAGGATCCTTTTGGTATTGTTTTAACAAACAGTTTTTGAGAATTCACCTCTTAGAGAGTTGATTATTCTTGTTCAGCTAACAAAACTGCACCAAGTGGCTTTTTGTGTTAAATATGATTTAGGATTGAGAATCCTTCTTTATTATTTTATTTTTTGCAGTACTGGGGATAGAACCTGGGGGCATTCTACCTCCAAACTACGGCCCCAGCCCTATTTTTTTTATTCTTTATTTTTTTGAAACAGGGTCTCACTAAGTTGCAGAGGGCCTCACTAAGCAGCTGAGGCTGGCTGTGAACCCAGATCCTCCAGTCTCAGCCTCCCCAAAACTGGGATTACAAGCCTGCGCCACCATGCCTGGCTGGAGAATCATTCTTTAGGATTAGTACACCCAGCCCTAGAAAGAAGCCAGGTAGGAAAAAAAAAAAAACAGGAATCCTTGGAAAATTCCTGCCCAAAATAGATCTCATTGTTCAGGTATAGAAAATTGATTTTGAGCCAGGCGTGGTGGCGCACGCTTGTAATCCCAGCATTTGGGAGGCTGAGACTGGAGGATCTGGGTTCGAGGCCAGCCTCAGCTACCTAGTGAGGCACTCTGCAACTTAGTGAGACCCTGTTTCAAAATAAAGAATAAAAAATAGGGCTGGGGCTATAGCTCGAAGGTAGAATGCCCCTGAGTTCAATCCCCAGTACCGCAAAAAAAAAAAAGAAAAGAAAAGAAAATTGATTTTGAAGCCGGGTATGGTGGTGCATGCTTGTAATCCCAGTTCTTGGGAAGCTGAGACGAGGATACAGGTTTGCAACCAGCCTCAGCTACTTAGTGAGGCTCTCCGCAACTTAGTGAGACCTTGTTTCAAAATAAAAAATAGGGCGAAGAGTGTAGCTTGGAGGTAGAGTTCCCCTGAGTTCGATCCCTAGTACTACAAAAAAAAAAAAAGAAAATTGATTTTGATTAGAAAATAAACAAACTATGGACAGTTTTACAGATAGTTGTTTCTGTATTTTCCTTAAAGAGTACTGATGTTTTGACATTGAACTTTGGTGTCTTAAAAAAATTTAGAGCACAACAGTGCCAAGCTAAGCATGGCGGTATACGCCTGTAATCCCAGTACTTGATAGGCTGAGACAGGAGGATCACAAATTTGTGACTAACCTTAGCAATTTATCAAGCCTCTCAGCAATCTAGTGAGACCCTGTTTCAGAAATAAAGATAAAATAGGGGTGGAGGCGTACCTTGGAGGTGGAATGTCCTTGAGTTCAGTCCCCAATACCACAAAAAAAAAAAACCAGCAGTGCAAGACTGGAGGGAAATGTGAGCTGAACTGCATGGCACCTGCTCATCTGATGCTGGAGGTTGACCTTGCAAGTCTCTAACATATGTTGAGAAGTTGATTTCAGTTTGGGGCCGGGGATGTAGCTCAGTCTACCTGGAATATGGGAGGCCATGGATTTGATCTCCAGTACCACAAAAAAAAAAAATTAAAAATTTTAAATAGGCTTTTAAGTACTCAATGGCTTCAGTAGATTCCACACATGATTTTAGAGTAAATTTTTTGGTGCTAGGTATTGAACCCAAGGGCATTCTACCTCTCCAGCCTTATTTTATTTTTATTTGGAAACAAGAGTCTTGCTAAATTGCTGAGGCCGACCTTGAACCTGTGATCCTTCTGAACCTCAGCCTCCCAAGTACTGGGATTACAGGTATGCACCACCACACCCAGCTCAGAGTAAATTTTAAAATCAGGAGTCTCACTGTCCAAGCATGTTGGGAAAAAATAAATATCAGCAATACAGCCCCCTAAGCAGAAATCCAGGGTGCAGACTCTACTATTCCTTATGAGAAACTTGACCTGTCAGTAGAGAAATCTCACGTGTAGATTCATGTTTGGTGGAAGTACTGTTCTCAGCTCCTCTAACACGTGGAAATGTAGAGGCTCAAGGGATGCAGTAAAAGTTTTGCTGTGTTTTCATAAATTGGATGTGTTAACATAGTGTATCACCTAGGTTTATAATCTCAGGCAAATAGCATATTCTGTTTAAAATGGCAGCCAGGCAGCAGTGGACTCCGATTGCATAAGAATCTAGGACATCATAAAGGAGTATTTTGTAGTAACTTCTCTGCAGCAGTAACAGAGAGAGTCTTGTGATGGAGAAGTAAAATCTAGGGGTTTGTAATACGGACCTCCACTCTGGACTTTTGGAGCCAACACTTCATATATGTGTGTTAATAATAGAGCTTTTACTTTGTGAAGCAAATACATGGTTACCTACAATGTGAATTGGGTTGTGGAATGAGTATATGTATATTCAGCCTAGTAAATAAGTAAAACTTCTGGGTTTCTTGAAAATTAGGGCATATATAACTAGATTTGGCTCTTAAAAATCAAAGTTATTATGAGCTGGGCGTGGTGGCGCACACTTGTAATCCCAGTACTTGGGAGGCTGAGAAAGGAGGATCACAGGTTTGCAGCCAGTCTGAGCTACTTAGTGAGACCTTGTTTCAAAACAAAGAATAAAAAATAGGACTAGGGGTGTAGCTTGGAGCTAGAATGCCCCTGGGTTCCATTCCTAGTACCTAAAAATAAAATAAAATAAATTAAAATCAAAGTTATTCACACACATTTTAAGGTAAAATTGCTTCTGATAAATGCCAAAGAGGAAGAAGTAAGTCATAAGTATGACTCAGAATTATGTTAGCTAATGAGTACTTCCAGGTATATAGCTTAAGTCTTCTATGGAAAAAGCAGACTCTTGTAGGATAGTATCGTTAGTCAGTCTGAAAATAGTTTGGTACTTGTTAACATAATTCTCACCATTTTTCTCCTTCCCTTCAAGGTATCTGAGCGTTTGAGTCAACCAGGAGTGGCAATAGGTTTGGCTTGGACTCCCTTAGGGGGGAAACTTATGTTTGTGGAGGCCAGTCGAATGGACGGCGAAGGCCAGCTAACGCTGACTGGCCAGTTAGGGGATGTCATGAAGGAGTCTGCCCATCTCGCTATTAGCTGGCTCCGCAGCAATGCAAAGAAATACCATCTGACTAATGGTACGTGCCCTCGCCACAGTTGGGACACAGCTGTGAGTGAAGAAGTGCCTTCGTATCTCACAATTCCATGACAAAGATTAAGATAAACTTTTTTTTTCTCTTTCTCTTTGTGGTATTGAACCCAAGGGCTTTCTATCACTGAGCTACACCCCCAGCTCTAATTTATTTTATATTTTGAAACCGTGTCTTGTTCAAATTGCTGAGGCTCTCCTCAAACTTGCAATCCTCCTATCTCAGCCTCCCAAGTATGTGCCACTATGTCCAGCTAAGATGAGCTTTAAATTACCGTTTATGTCATCCAGTAAAGCACAAACCTTTGCTTTTGGACCCCTATGGAGACTCTAGTACCCTTTTTAGAATTATTTGACTCAGTGTCTGAACTAGAAATTAATTCAAAAGGTTAATTTTGTTTAGGATCTTATATAGAACAGAATGAGTCTCATCTTCCAGACCCTCCTTGCTCTAATTGTACTACCCATTAATATTTTTGAAGGATTCATTTACCCAAAACATTCATTTTTTGTCTCTGATCTTCTTTTTTAGGGGAAAAAAAAAGAAAGAAAGAAAGCAGATTTTCCTACATTAAAATCCTTTTTTCCTTTTTAAAGCTTTTGGAAGTTTTGATCTTCTTGACAACACAGACATCCATCTGCACTTCCCAGCTGGAGCTGTCACAAAAGATGGACCATCTGCTGGTGTTACCATAGTAACCTGTCTTGCCTCACTTTTTAGTGGGCGGTTGGTGCGTTCAGATGTAGCCATGACTGGAGAAATTACATTGAGAGGTCTTGTTCTTCCAGTAAGTATGGAAAACCCAATTTATATGGTTTTAATTTTTTAATTAGTACAGATTTAAAATTTAAATGAATAGTGGTATGCCTTCTTTCTGTGAAAACTTTGGTTTTAAACATACATAAATTTTGTGTCTATGTATGTGGTACTGGGAATTGAGCCCAGGGGCATTCTACCTCTGAGCTACACCTCCAGCCCTATTTTTATTTTTGTTTTTATTTTGAAACAGGGTCTCACTAGGTTGATGAGAGTCTCACTACCTGCTGAGGCTGACCTTCAACCTACAATCTTCCTGTCTTGGCCTCCCAAGTACTGGGCTTATAGGCATGTGTCACCACTCCTGGCTTAAATTTTTATAGCTGTAACTAATTCATATTTTAAACTTTTGATCAAATAAAAGAAAATCTGACAATTTTCCTCATGTTTTCTTATTTAAAAGACTTGCTAAGGGGAAAAATATTAGTGTTACAAACAGAAATATCAACAGTTGCTGGACATGGTGACACACGCTTATATATTATAATCCCAGTACTTAGGAGATAGACAGGAGGATCTCAGGTTCTCGCCCAGCCTCAGCTACTTAGTGAGGCCCTCCGCAACTTACTGAGACCCTGTTTCAAAATAAAGAATAATAAGCTGGGTGTGGTGGTGCACGCCTGTAATCCCAGTACTTGGGAGGCTGAGACAGAAGGATTCGAGTTCGCAGCCAGCCTTAGCTACTTAGTGAGGCCCTCTGCAACTTAGTGAGAAGTGAGACCCTGTTTCAAAATAAAGAATAAAAAATAGGATTGGGGGTGTAGCTTGGAGGTAGAATGCCCCAGGTTCAATCCCAGTACTGCAAAAAAAATAAAGAATAAAAGATAGGGCTGGGGGTGTAGCTAAGGAGGTATAATGCCCCTGGGTTCCATCCCCAGTACCACAAAAAAATAAAAATAAACATAGAAATAAAATAGGCCTGGGAAAGCCAGGTGTGGTGACACATGCTTGAAATCCCTGCATTTGGCAAGCTGAGACCAGAGGATCCGGGTTTGCAGCCAGCCTCAGTTACCTAGTGAGATACTCCACAACTTAGTGAGATCCTGTTTCCAAATATAGGATAAAAATTAGGGCTGGGGGTATAGTTCGGAGGTAGAATGCCTCTGAGTTCAATCCCCAGCATTGCAAAAAAAAAAAAAAAAAAAAAGAATAGGGCTGGGGAAAAAGAAAATAAATACCAACAGTTCACATGAAAATTTACAGTCTGTTCTAGTTAGTTAAATATACTGTATGTGTATAAAACAGGGTAGTTGTTTTTAAGCTTTAAGTCCAATTCTTACTTTTTTTTGTGATACTGGGGATTGAACCCAGGAGTATTCTACCTCCAAGCTATACCTCCAGCCCCATTTTTTATTCTTTATTTTTGAAACAGAGTCTTACTAAGTTGCAGAAGGCCTCACTAATTAGCTGAGGCTGGCCGCAAACCTGAGATCCTCTTGTCTCAGCCTCCCAAGTATAAGCATGCACTACCACACCCAGCTCCAATTTTTACCTTTTAAATTTTGGGATCTTCTGCCTCCCTATAGAAATCTTAAGGTTATGACACTTGATAGAATTATAGAAAAACTAGTAGAGTTGAAACTTAAGTTAAAGATTACCCATATCTAATTGTTAAATTTTGAAAAGTGTGGCGTCTTGGGTCTTCAGTCTCTATTCTAAACTACTTAAGAAAAACTGTGATAAAATTCATAGAACTTAGAGAACATTTGGGGTTTTAAGTGATTAGTTACTGGTGTCAGTCTATAATAAAATTTTGGCAGGTTCTTAGCAAAATGAAAAGGCTGGATATGGTGGCGCATGCCGGTAATCCCAGTCCTTGGGAGCCAAGACAAGAGGATCGCAGGTTCATGGCCAGCCTTAGCAATTTAGTAAGGCTCTCAGCAAGGGTCAGTGAGACCTTGATTCCAAATAAAATAGGACTGGAGGCCTATTTTAGCCCAGAGGTAGAAGGCCCCTGGGTTCCATCCCCAGTACCACGCACACACAAAGGTTGGATCAGGAAGCACACACACACACAAAAAAAAAAGATTAGAAAAGATTCTTTTTTTTTTTTTGCAGCACTGGGGATTGAACCCAGGGGCATTCTACCTCCGAGCTATACCCCCAGCCCTATTTTTTTTTTTTTTTTTTTTTTTTTTTGCAGCACTGGGGATTGAACTCAGGGGCATTCTACCTCCGAGCTATACCCCCAGCCCTATTTTTTATTCTTTATTTTGAAACCGGGTCTCACTAAGTTGTGGAGTACCTCACTAGGTAGCTGAGGCCGACCTCGAACCCAGATCCTCCGGTCTCCCGGTCTCAGCCTCCCAAATGCTGGGATTATAAGCATGCACCACCACGCCCGGCTCAAAGTCATTTTCTAAGCTCTGTTGTGATGTATTACTGTATTGTGATTCATTTGTAGACCGATGGTCAACAAGAATGGTCCATGTCTTTTCTTCACCTTACCCAGGAACTACTGTATTTCAGGTCACAGTAGCAGTTCACACTAGCTGTGTTACTAAAAGGAAATGAGAGGTGTTTTATTGGCCATAAACTATTTCTGAGGAAGGTACTTGAGAGATGTACATCAGTAGCATGTAGAAAATTCTGAAAGAGGGTGACAGTGGGGTGGGGACTGCTCTGCGGGAAATCCACGAGCAGCCTGACGGGAGCAGATGGCCAGAGGGCTCCCAGGCTGTCCCAGGAATTAAATGTTGTAGGTGGTGTGATTATATGATATCTTCTGCTATCTGACACATTACCCCCAAACACTATTCCCAAAGTTTCTGTGGCTCAGAAATTCAGGAGAAGCTTAGCTGCCTTGTTTGGGCTCAAGGTCTCTCATATTAGTCCAGCTCCCAGCCAGGTCCCAGTCATGCAAGAGTGCTTGCAGGTGGCTTGTGCTCAGGATGGCAGGGGGATGCTGGCCGCCCCACCTTCTGGGCATCTCCATAGGCTGCGGGGTGAACTCACATGGTGACTCAGCACCTCCATGGCAGGTGACCAAGGAGAAGCTCTCTGTCTTTTTTTTTATGACTCGACCTCATTGAAGGTGATATGGCATTCCACACGGCTTCTTATGGTTAAGTCACAAAGCCTGGCCCACATCCAAGGGGAGAATTAGACTGCCTTTTGTGAAGGAGACGATTGTGAACATATCTTAAAACTACCTAGATCACTTTGGTATGTTAATTAAGAGGCACAGAACCCTGGCTTTTTTTTTTTCTTTCTTTCTTTTTTGGGGTACTGATTGAACCTACAGGCATCCATCGCCAAGCTACACCCCCAGCTCTATTTTTTTTTTTTTTTCATATTTGGAAACAGTTTCTCACTAGGTTGCTGAGAGCCTTGTGAAGTTGCTGAGGCTGGCTTTGAACATGCAGTCCTGTCTCAGCCTCCTAAATACTAGGATTACAAGGATGCGCCACCACACCCAGCTTTTTTTTTTTTGCTTTTTCTTTTCTTTTTTGGGGGGATGGTGGTACTGGGGATTGAGCCCCGGGGGCATTCTACCTCCAAGCTACACCCCCACCCCTATTTTATTTTTATTTTGACTGAAATAGGCTCTCCCTAAGTTGCTGAGGCTGGCTTCGAACCAGCAATCCTCCTGTTTCAGCCTCCCAAGTACTGGGATTACAAGTATGCACCCATGCCCAGCTCAAGGTCCTGGCTTTAAACCCATAAAGAAGGGGCACACAACCGAGCTCTATAGAAACAATACATTTTAAAATTTTTAATTGGCAACAAGATTTCATTAACTTTTCTTGGGTGGGTGGGTGGTATACTGGCAGTTAAGCCCAGAGGGGCATTCTCCTCCAAGCTACACCCCTAGCACTATTTTATTTATTTTCAAACAGGGTCTTGCTGAGGGACCTTGCTAAGTTGCTGAGGCTAGTCTTGAACCTCCTGTCTCAGCCTCCCAAGTACTAGGATTATAGGCATGTGCCATCACACCCAGCCTAAACTTTAAGAAACATGAAAATAAGTATTAATGGCGAACCATTCAGCACACGTATACATTGTTTAAATCAGGTTAAGCATGTTTATCGTTTTCTAGGAACAGTATTTATGTTCTAGGAACAGATTATTTCCAGAATCAACCTAAAGATAAGATTTTGATTATAGAATGCAATCTATCAACCTTGACAGTAAAAAAAAGAAATTGACAGAAGAGGTACCTGTCTGTCCCAATCAAAAGTTTAAAATTTTCTCCCATAAAAGGATTTAGTATGGCAGTAATAGAAACATAAAAAACTAGATTACTGTTAGTTTTTAGTGGCTTTCCTAACTTAGTGTCTATCATGTAGTGTATCATGTGTAGTATAACAAAATGGAAGGTGGTTTCGATGTCTTAAACAAGGGCGGCTCTCATTCAGTGAAGGAAAGATGGGCTGGGGTTTCTTCAGTTTGAAGATAATCATAAATCTCTCTTCTTTCCTTATAGGTGGGTGGAATTAAAGACAAAGTGCTGGCAGCACACAGAGCAGGACTGAAACAAATCATTATTCCTCAGAGGAATGAGAAAGACCTGGAGGAAATCCCAAGCAATGTGCGCCAGGATTTAAGTTTTGTCATGGCAAGCTGCCTGGATGAAGTTCTCAACGCAGCTTTTGATGGTGGCTTTACTGTCAAGACCAGACCTGGTCTCGTAAATAGCAAACTGTAGGCCCAAACCTCACGCTGTTAGAAGCTGCAGCTGTGAGATGCCAGCAGGCGCTGACGAGGTTGATTTTATTCACACCAGTAGGAGTGAGCAAAGTGTCCCTAACTCATGAGCATAATCACAACAGGATGCACCTCACTTAAGTAATGGTGAGCGTTACAGGAATCTGTTAATTTAATAATAAATTGATTTAAAAAATTGAACTCTTGACTTTTCTTCAGGGGGGGATTATTAGGATCCCTGGAAAAATAAAGAGCAGTGGTTCTCAATGTGGTCCCCAGATTAGAAGCATCTGTATTACCTGAGAACTTCCTAGAAATATAGATCCTCAGGCCCACTGCAGACCTGAATCGAACTCTGAAACTCGGGGCGTGGAGTAGAAACCTGTTTTAAAAAGCCCACCCTCCACACAGCTCTGATGCATAGTCAAGTTCATGAACCACTGTTATAGATCTTAACCTCAGCAGATTCACCTGTAGACTTAGTGGATCCCAAAACCAATCACTTAGAAGGGAAATTAGTTAAAGATGGAAATACAGCCAATTATTTGTCCTTGTGGAAAATATCGAAAATCTAATATAGGTCCCTTCTTATGCTGAGGGAAGAGCACTTGAAACATAGGTTATATCAGACAGAGTGGCATATGGTTGTACACAACACAGAAACATCGTCCCTGGGTGTTGGTCATCTCAAAAAAGCCCAGTCCCCAGAGGAAGACAACTACTATCTCAGAGCAGTCCCTACGTTCACATGCTGGGATTACAAGCGTGCGCCACCACGCCCGGCTCAGAATTTCATTTCTTTTATGGCTGAATAGTATTCCATTCATAGATAACACTACGTGAAAGAAGCCAGACACAGAAGGCCACATGTTTGATTTCATTTAAAATAAATTATTCTGATTAGGCAATTCCAAAGTAAATTAGTGGTTGCCAGGGCCTGGGAGGAGGGTGGAAGGGGAAGTGACCACTGTGCAGATACAGGGTTTCCTTTGAGGATGATGACAATATTCTGGAACTAGACAGTGGTGATGGTTGTACCACATTTTAAATATACTAAATGCAGCTGAACTGTACAAATTAAAATGGTTTAAACGGTGAAAAAAATAGTATTCCATTGAATGCATATGTACATTGTTGATTCATTTATCTGTTGCTTGTTTTAGTCAAAATTGCTATTATGAACATGGGCATAAATGTCCCAGTTTCCTTTTTGTTATTTACCCAAAAGTGGAATTGCTGGTTCAGATGTCCTGTGACCTGAATGTCCCCCAGAACTCATGTGCTAAACTCTTAGGAGGTGAGGAGGCGAGTGTGATGGCGCACACCTATAACCCCAGTACTTGGGAGGCTGAGACAGGAGGATCGCAGGTTCATGGCCAGCCTCAACTATGTAGTGAGGCCCTCCACAACAGTGAGACCCTTTTTCAAAATAAAGAATAAAAATAGAGCTGGGGGTGTCACTCAGAGATAGAATGCCGCTGGGTTCCATTCCCAGTACAGCAAAAAATAAAATGATAAAGTAAAATAAGGCTGGGGTACATGTAGCTCAAAAAAAAGGCATTTAGGAAGTGATTAGGTCACAGGGGCTTGAGGTATGAATGGGTTTTGTGCCCCTATAAAAAAGCTCAAGGGAACCAGTTAGCTTCTTTTCTGCCCTTCATTCCTTCCACCATGGGAAGAGGTAGCAATAAGGCATCATCTTGGAAGCAGACACTGAACCTAGCAAGGCCTTTTCTTGGACTCTTCCAACCTGCAGATCTGTGAGAGAGGAATGTCTTTTATACATTACAAATGACTAAAGAGTATAATCCTAGCCGGGCGTGGTGGCGCACGCTTGTAATCCCAGCATTCGGGAGGCTGAAACCAGAGGATCTGGGTTGGAGGCCAGCCTCCGCTACCTAATGAGGCACTCCACAACTTAGTGAGACCCGGTTTCAAAATAAAGAATAAAAAATAGGACTGGGGGTGTAGCTCGGAGGTAGAATGCCCGAGTTCAATCCCCAGTACCGCAAAAAAAAAAAAAAAAAAAAAAAAAAGAGTATAATCCTAGCTTTTTGGCCTAACTCTTCCATCTTGACTGCACCATCTGACATTCCCACAAGCAATGCACTGAAGTTCCAGTGTTCCACACTCTTGCCATTTTATAATAGCCTTCCTAATGAATGTGACATTGTATTTTGATTTATGGATCCCTAGTGGCTAGTGATGTTCTTTAAAATGTTATCCTAGGACTCTCTGTGTCATACATAACTCAAGAAATTGATTCAGCCGGGCGTGGTGGTGCACACTTGTAATCCCAGCATTCGGGAGGCTGAGACCGGAGGATCCGGGTTCGAGGCCAGCCTCAGTGAGGCCCTCCGCAACTTAGTCCCGGTTTCAAAATAAAGAATAAAAAATAGGGCTGGGGGTATAGCTCGGAGGTAGAATGCCCCTGAGTTCAATCCCCAGTACCGCAAAAAAAAAAAAAAAAAAAAAAAATTGATTCAGTTGGTCCAGGAATAAGGCCAACTTTAACCAGTACTCCATGTGCTTTTTTTGTGTGTGTGTGGTTCTGGGGATTGAACTCAGGGGCATTCTACCTCTGAGCTACACCCCCAGCCCTATTTTTTATTCTTTATTTTGAAACCGAGTCTCACTAAGTTGCGGAGTGCCTCACTAGGTAGCTGAGGCTGGCCTTGAACCCGGATCCTCCGGTCTCAGCCTCCCGAATGCTGGGATTACAAGCTTACAAGTGTGGGCCACCACGCCCGGCTACTCCATGTGCTTTTGATGTCTGGGCTTTTAAAAACTCTTAAGTATTAACACTAAAAGAAGGTTGAAGTGCCCTGGTTATCACTTTTTTTTAGGGGGGGGAGGCATTACTGGGGATTAAACCCAGGGGCATTCTACCTCTGAGCTATACCTCCAGACCTTTAAAGGTGAGGGAGGTTGTGCATGCAGAATATGTGCTGAAACATGACTTCCTTTGCCTTTTCTTCCCCTAACAGCAATCAAGATTTGCATTTTGGGATGGGGTGTGGCTCAGTGGTAAAGCAAATGCTTACTTACATTTGAGAGGCCCTGGGTTCAGTCCCCCACCCCCAAATATATACATATAAGCATTCTGGCCAAACCACAGATCCTCTTCAGGAGGCTGGATACACAAATGCTTTCCGCTTCTGGTGCCATCTCCAGCTGACAGGGGCCACTTGAGACAGAGGATCTCAATTCCCATCTGCACACGGGTTAGTGACGCCTACCACCACAAGCTTCCAGTTCTAGGTAACTGGTGCCCACATGCCTTACCAGTCAACCCACCTGGCAGGTAATCAACTGCTAAGGGTAAAAGGCACTGACCTGGTATTTTCCTTCTAATACTGAAATGAGGTAAACCTTACTATTATTAAATGTTAATTCTGCCAATTCCCTTCCCAAATCCTAAATTTAATTAAATTATTAGATGTAATATATAGTCATTTTGCTTTCTTTCAGTGAAGTAACATGCTGAAGCTTGTATTACTTTGGCCAAAGTGAAAAACCCCTCTCTGAAAACTACCTAGCAGCTTTACAAACAAAATCTAGACTACATTTGATGATTAATGATCCAATACTAACGTTCACTTTTTCATTATTTTACTAATACTTAGTGGGTCCTACAATGAAAATTGTGTTTTGTTTTGATACTGGGAATTGAACTCATGGTCCTACCTCCAGGCTACACCCCCAGCCCTATTTATTGTTTATTTTTAAACAGGGTCTCAAGTTGAAGAGGCCTAAGTAGCTGAGATTAGCCACAAACCTGCGATCCTCCTGTCTCAGCCTCCCAAGTACTGTGATTACAAGCGTATGGCCACAACACCTGGCTAAAAATTGTACTTTAAGGGGGAAAAAAAAAAAAAAGCCAGGCGTGGTGGCGCACGCTTGTAATCCTAGCATTTGGGAGGCTGAGCCTGGAGGATCTGGGTTCAAGGTCAGCCTCAGCTACCTAGTGAGGCACTCTGCAACTTAGTGAGACCTGGTTTCAAAAATAAAGAATAAAAAATAGGGCTGGGGGTGTAGCTTGAAAGTAGAATGCCCCTGAGTTCAATCCCCAGTACCGCAAAAAAAAAAAAAAAAAAAAGCACCAAGTTGGGCTTGGTGGCTCACACTGGTAATCCTAGTACTTGGGAGGCTGAGACAAGAGGATCACTGGTTCAAAGCCAGCCTCAGAAATTTAATGAGGCTGTCAGCGACTTAGCAAAACCCTGTTTCCAAGTAAAAAATAAAATAGGGCTAGGGGTATAGCTCAAAGGTAGAATGCCCCTGGGTTCGACCCTTAGTAACACACACACACACACACACACACACACACAAAGAATTCAGCCCATGCAATTAGAATCTGTAGCTCAATTGTTCACCAAATTTTACTAGGTACGTTAAGTATGAAATGGAATTTTGTTTGGATGATGCCATATTTAGATAAATGTGAATTTATTTTGGTAAATAATCTACCTTAAGATCATAAGCAGTTAAACCATCAAGTAATCCTTTGTACTTTGAACATCCAATAGAGAATGTTCAGTCTACAGATTTCCACTGGCACACAGTGGCTTATGCCTATAATCCTAGTAAGAAAAAAAAAATGTTTTAAAAACCTACAGATTTCTGTGTGTGTGTGATACTTGGGATTGAACCCAGAGGGATTCTACCTTCGAGCTACACCCCTATCCCAGTTTTATTTCTTATTTGGAAACAGGGTCTTGCTAGGTTGACGAGGCTGTCCTCAAACCTGCGATCCTCCTGTCTCAGCCTCCTAAGTACTGGGATTTCAACTGTGCACCACTCTGCCCAACTCAAACTTACAGATTTCTGCAACACTATCTGTATGTAGCTATACAAATAATCGTAATACTAGTTGCTAGTTCACTCTCTACTCATCCTATTATGTTCTTACTTTTTTCCATTCTAATACAGCAGAGTCACAGACTGGCCCTGAGTATATTACAGTTTGGATTTCTTACCAATTTTTCCACTTAGAAATCTGAATGAGCCGGGCATGGTGGCGCATGCTTGTAATCCCAGCATTCGGGAGGCTGAGACCGGAGGATCCGGGTTCGAGGCCAGCCTCAGCTACCTAGTGAGGCCTTCCGGAACTTAGTGAGACCCGGTTTCAAAATAAAGAATAAAAAATAGGGCTGGGGGTGTGGCTTGGAGGTAGAATGCCCCTGAGTTCAATCCCCAGTACCG